>JABEVS010000376.1:0-34753 GCA_018290735.1 Coelastrella sp. MACC-549
TCATAGTGAGGATTGGTTTGATTGTGTTGAGGAATACGATGTGGAGATATACCCCCCATGAGCGACTATGTTGGCTCCTCCGGGGCGCCCCTCTGGGGCCAGGTTGTATGGTATGGTATGGTATGGTATGGTAACATGTGAGGTAGACCTGCCATGGTGGCATGGCAGGCTAGATTTCTACCACATGCCCACTATAACAGCAATACAAGTTGATGGCAGTGGGCACTTCAAAGGTACATATCATATGCTGCACAGACATCAGCTACAGCTTGATCTCAAATGCTGCAGGGCAGCTTGGTTGGCCCAAGGTAGGCCGACCAGGCTGCACCATGATTACGACATGTCACCAGCTGCGGTACCAGCAGCAATGACATGCCCTGTGCTGGGTTTGTCATGGTTACTAGGCACTATGAACAAGTAGTTGTTAAATGGTCTGGCATAATTATAACCAGGACCTACACTGATTGGTTGTCTTGTGTGCTGGTCGGTGCGCAGTGCTTTGTTCACCATGCCACCAACTGCATTGTCTACTATTGATTACCTTGCAAGGTACAATTGCACTTTGGGCCACCTGGCAAGAGGGCGCGCTGTGCCATCACATACTGCATGCCAACTGAGGGTTCTCAGTTCACCTTTGTATATGGTATGGTATGGTATCTAAATGGATCTGGCTCGCCCAGTGAGGGTGTACAAGAGGGTAGAAAAAATAATAATGATAATTGATACCATCAGCCATAGCATTTACTGCCATCGGCCTCGCGCCCGATGTTTCGCAGGCGGATTGTCCAATCAATTATTACCATCCTCTTTTAAAAGGTTTGTGAATTTACGACAAGGGTAAACCACCCAGTCTGGAAACTCTTGAAGCGTGTTGACGGGCAGATATCCAGTGGTGCCACAGTGACACCGCCACACGGCTGGGGCAAGTATATTTTAGCCCAATTATCAATCACCCCCAACGCGATGGGACGTTGGTAAGGGCGCCCAAAGAACTGAGAAATACGCCCCGGTTCAGAATCGAAGTCGTGCCCTTCCAGCTGGAAAGGGACTCTGCAGACACCTTTTTAAAGTCGGCCATCATCATTGGGCGGCCCAGAATGTCTGTAAAATCTTCTTCTCGGCCGCGAAATCCACTTCTGTCGCCTCCAAATGCACTTAAGATTTTGTCGGGCAAATCTACAATAGTCTGTAAAACCTAGGCCCCTGGGGCGGCAGGGGGCCGGGAGCAGTATCTAGAGGAGTCTTTAAATTTGCAAGGGGACCAGTGAAGCAGCTACGGTTGTGTGCACGTGTGCAGGGCAGCCCAGGTGTACGTACACATTATACTGAGGCTCTACAGCGCTGCACTGGAGACATGCATACTATCTACATCTACTGCAGCAGCACATAGTATGTGCTGCTGCAGTAGATGTAGAATGGCTTGCATCTGCCCTGCTGCACAGCAGATGCTGCAACAATGACGTTGTATTGCCTTTGTGGTGGCTTTGCACGTGTTAGCCCTAGTAGTGGCCACACCTGCGCCTTCTTGCTTACAGTTGCAGGTCGGTGCAATCACAGCAGCAAACTAACTAAAGAGCTTTGATCGTGTATGTTGCTGAATCAGCATGGCTTTAGAGGATGCTATGTTCAGGTGCTAGCTTGATTTGTCTAGTCGATATCGACTGCTTCGAAGCATCGATGCTTCCTGCCCGCCCGGCAACGGTTGCTGTGAGGTATAGCCATCTATTCGCTGGCTAGTTGTTGTCCGTTGTTTGATTTAAAACAGTTCTATTGTTCCGTTGTTCGGATGATTTTCTTTTGCTCAGGCTGCTGATAGTGGGGAGCGAAACGCGTTTACGCGCTTTGCTCGGCACTGTCCGATGCTGCTGTGCACTCGCAGAAGTGCAGAAATGCTTGTTCCAAACATAGCAGAACACCCTTAACGAGTTGTCTGTCCACACAGGGTTTTGTCTCCAGCCTGGCAAGTGCTAGCTTTAACATGCATAACAACACCCAGCACAAGACAGACAGACGGTGACCAACTCAGGGACGAGTTATGTTGAAACCGTTCACTGGGGAACACTAAAAGGGGTCAGGCGGCAGACGATTTGATGAAAACCAGCGGGTAAGGCGACAGGCAACTTGAGGCTGTCACAACCCATGGGCCCCCTGGCCAGTGGGGAGAAGTGCCCAGAATTGGTACTGTACAGGGGTCAGGCGACAGGCGATCTACAAAAAAAAGAGGGGGAGGCGACAGGCATGTTTGTCCTGGTATCCAAGTGTTCCCCACTGAACGGTTTCAACTGTTACATAAGGTGACAAGTGGTTATTCCTCAGGCACTCAAGTGAAAGGATCACCACATGGTTCTGTCTATCAATACTGTGACATTGCAGACAACTGGTGCAGTTGCTGTGTCCATGGCATGCATTGGAAGGAAGGAATGAAAGGGCTATTCCGGCCGTAAGGCCCTGCCCATGCATACCAACTGAGCTATCAAGATCTCACAGCACTCCAAGGGCAAAACCCCTCTTTCGCGGAGGGTGCCCAAGGTCGGTGGAGTCTTCTATACCACCGCAAGGAATTGCACCTCTCTGTGCTTACCCCTTAGACCAGCCGGCGGAACCCAGTCCCAGTCAATGCAATGCACAACCATGGCATGCACTGAATGCAACTGCTGCTACTGGTAATCACACGTGTGATTACCAGTAGCAGCTGGGTGCACCCAGCTGGTCCATCTCACGCACAACAGTTGCTGTGTCCAGACATGGTGCATGGGTTTTCATCTTGTAACAAGATGAAAACAGTTGAGGCACCTCGGCAAATGAAGGCACAAAGCCACGGGCATTGCTAAGGGGCAAGCCATCAAGCAAGAGCTATGGCACCCAATTAATGCTCAATATGAACAACTTGACACAAAGGAGCAATCAGCAGCCCCTGCTCTCCTGCACACTCTGTGGGTTCGCTGCAATCTGTCTTGCAATGGTGGCAGCATGTTGTTCACCCCGCATAGCTGCATGCGCTAGCTGCTGTACATTCTGTGGCCATGCAGTCAGCCCCGGCATCATGGCAGGGTCGGCTGCTGCTGACAGCCGGGCTCTTATGACAGCTTGGACACCCCCTGCATCTGCAGCTGCCTTCCAAGGCAGTACATTGCCTGCGAGCGCGTATGTTGTGTACACTGCCGACTGCAGGTCACAACTGCTGTTCAGCTCCTCTCCCTGTATAGCCTCTAGTGAACCGTATTCTAGGTCTGAGACTGGGCTGTATTCGGATGGCAGGAGCTTGCGCTGTTCTCCTGGATACACAGTCTTACATGCCCAAACGTCCACAGCCTTGCTGGAAGCTGCCCCAAGGTCAAAACCATAGTAACGATGGCTGGGAGGGGCAGAAGGGTTGATGCCAATGTTGTTGGGCCGCAAGTCATTCCAGTAGACTCCATTATCCTGCAGTGCAGTATCAGGTGCAGGCAACAGCTCACTGAAACCAACAAGCTTTGCATTTGTGCGTGACAGCTGCTCTGTGCAGGAAGGCAAATACCAAAGAGCCATAGACTGCAGCAGCGACCTACAAGAGCAACCCTTGTAGTAGGATATACCTCTTGCTCACATCAACAACGGCAACCAGCTGTGCACAAACAAGCAGGAGCACCCGACATGCAGCTACATTTGTCATCTCTGGCGCCATGTGACAAGGGTATGCACAGCTCTCTTGGTGCAACTGCCAAATAGCAGGCAGGCAGGCAGGCAGGCAGGCAGGCAGGCTTGCAGGCTTACCAGCAGATCCAGGACCAGCATCAAAAGGCATATCAACAGCTGCATGGCTTCATGCAGTGCCAAAACAGGCAGCACAACACCCTGGACCAACGGAATGCCTGTTCTGCACAGCACAAGCACAGACCGTCCAACCAAGCCAGGATAACAGTTGTCCCTGGTGTCAGTTAGTCTGTTGTTGTTGCTGCTGTTGCTGCTGGCTCTGGCACTGCTGCTGCTGTTATTGCTGCTGCGGTCATCACTGCTGCTGAGTACACCCACAACTGGTCCACCAGCAACTAATGGGGCCAGGTTGCGAGGAGGCGTCTGGAGCCCACAGCGCACTGCCAGCTCTCTTTCCACCTGTGGGAGGATGCACATGCACAAATACAGGGCTTGCAAGATGGTGTGACAAGAAAACATCCACCACCAGTGTTCCATTCAGGTGTTCTGCGCACTGATCATATGCTACAACTTGCATTGATGTCATCAGCGTGTTGTAGATATATCAGCTTCCAGCTGCTGCATGCAGGCATGCCATGGTATCACGCATTGAGCCCACTACGTGCAAGCTGCAGAAGCCACATACCTGGTACCATGGCTCCCAGGGCTGCCCAAGGTGTATAGCCAGGGCTTGGCAGGCTGGGGGATGGCCTATCTTGACAAAGACCTCCTGCATACTGCCACTGCCTGTCTGCACAGTACCAGTAAACACACCAGAGAATGTGTTCAACAAGCGGCACACGAGCACACCCCTCTGATCGCGCACTCTGGTGTCTGGGCAGGCGCCCAGCTGCACCAACACATCCACGTCTGGTGGAAGACTTTCATCAAGTATCTGTGCCTGAGCTGCCAGCCTCAGGTGCTGCAGTTGACTGTACAGGCCGTGGTACACGTGCCAGACCATTTCCCACCATCCCTGACTGTCGCAATTGATCCTGCGCATATGGCTGCTGCTACTGCTGTCTGTGACCAGCTGCAGCATGCGTGTACAGACAGCTGTATTTGCCTGACTGCCAGCATGCGCTGTCACGAGCACGCTTTGCAACTTCTCTCCTGTGTGCACTGATCCTGCGAGCTGATGATAGCGCACGCTTCGAGCTCGCATTGCGATGTTGGCTTTCTGAAGGATCTGACCCAACCTGGTGGCAGCAGCATTGTTGGACGATTGGCAGGACTTAAGGTAGCGTCAATAGCTTTGCAAATGGCACAGAACCACCAAGCAGCAGTCAGAGACTTCTCTGAAAAAGAAAATAACCGTGTAACTCCTTCCTGAACACGCTGTGAGCATACATGCAGCTGCTGGTGAAGCAACAGCGAAACTCACCCTTCCTTCAAAGCATCTGGAGAGCAGTTCACTGTCTTCATTTGTGCAACAGTGAAGAGTACCTTGTCCAACAGTCGGCTGCCCACCTGCAGGTCCAGCACAAGCCACCAGAACACAAAGCATGCTCTGCTGCAACATGCTACGTCAAGATGCGTTATAACACAGCCATATTCAATGCTATTGTTATGCGACATAACAGTTTATTCTACAGCAAATGCAACTTGGGATGCGATAAGAACTGTTTGAGCATCTCCTGCTTGTAAGTCAAACTTGCTGATGAATTTCAATAGTGACTTGCGATGCTACATACCTCCCCTTCTTCAGAGGTAGCATACAACAGGACATCACTCCTTGTCTCTTTGCCCTGCGTTACAGCCGTCTTGTTTACAGCATAGCCCAGCACCAGATTCCTTGCTTGTGCATTTGCTTGCCCACGGAAGTAGTCAGCGATGGCCAGATAGTTTTCAGCCAGGCACTTGTAGGAGCCCTCTTCATCAGGCTCATTCCTGCAAACCTGCATCTGGAGCCTGCGACCCAGCCGCTGCAGATCACCGCGATGTTGGTCCATATAGGCGATATACTGTTGCCCACACTCCCCAGCGCTCTGATGCTCCCAGGTGCAGTGAATTGTGTCCTGCAATTAGGCAAAAGCTCAACTTGAGCAGTCAGATCCCCCAGCCTACATACTGCTACGGACTGTAGCACTTCAGCAGTCCCTGGCCTGTCCGGCTGTCTCACCTCTAACGCGTCTGCAGCCCTCCACTTGCTCGGCAGTGTTTGCAGCGTTGTTGCTTCTTTGGGAGGCGGATTTTCATGTGCCCCTGAAGGCAGCAAAGGACCGTCATCAGTGTAGTAAGTACTGAATTTTATAGCAATGTCCCGCCTATCTGCAAACCGTTCTTTACAACAAGCATGCAGTTGCTAACTGTCTGGGATTCTGTTTGGTCAGAGCTTGACACTCTGCTGCTCTCCTGACACAGCAGAACGTCGCCAAGTGCCCGCTGAAGCCCACTGAGGCAACCAATCACCTGCTCACCCGACTCTCCTCGCAGCCTGTACACTGTGTCCGTGGGGAAAGTGACTGCTGACAGACCCGACGCTCCCAGGAAAGTGGGAAACTCATCATCATCATCGTCATCATGATCCAGGACCCATGCTCTGACCAACTTCACGCCCTCAAAGCAGCAAAGCACATCTTCCACCTTCACCCTGTCAGAAGTACCCTCTGCGAGGCCCACAGCCGCCGTGTGATTCACTTGCCGACTGTCCAAAAGCACCAATCTGAGTTTAACATTGCGCCTGCTCATTCCGCAATTGCATTGCGCGGGTGATGCCCAAACCCATACACAGCTGAGTTGCCTCAGGATATTTGACTGATGGGGCGTGTAAGGGCTTCAATAAATACACTGACATGTCAACTAGCCCGGCTTGTTGTCGCAGCACAGCTAAGATCCTCTTTCTGCGCCTCAAAGCATTCGTTGAGGAGCTTCTCTTCACAAAGTAGCGTTGAGGAGCTTTCACAACGAATGCATTTCTGCGAGCGTTGAGGGCCAGCGTTGCGGACAATGTCAGCAATGTCAGTGTGACTGTCACACAAGTTGAACTGGCAGAGTATTATCATTACGTGCTTCAGACGCATCTGCTATCGAAAGGACCTTTTATGTAGTCTGAGTGGTGCTGTTTCGCCTGTTCTAACCTGTCCTAACCTGCGGCAGCTTGCCGTTGTTGCTCTCGCCTTCTTCTCGCTGCTCAATATGCAGCTGTCGCCGTTAAGCAAACGCCAAAGATTTATCAATGCCCAATATAACAACCTCCGTCGGGTGCTGATACACGTGCACGACCATTTCAATCCAGTAGTCCCTGCTGGAGCTGCTGCATTGGCAGCAGCCATAAATGGTGATGATGATAACGAGTGTTGTTCATGAGTGCAGATATTCAGATGACAGATGCGCAGAGTGTCAGTGGCAGAGGCTGGTGCAAAGCGTGCCCAATCTGTTCCTGGAATGAAGAAGCATTCACGAGTGATTCTGAAATATTTCACCCAGTACTGCTTGTTCCACTAACGCTCCTTCTCGGGCAGCAGTAAAGCAAGATCATCAGGACCAGCAAGGCCTTTCTCATCTTGCAGTTCCTGAGTGAACGCTATGTTCCTGGCACGTTGCCTGTAGTGCTCTGGATCAAAGTGCCTTGTTCGATATCCTAGTTTCACCGATTTTGTGTTATTGCTCTGAGGTTTGGGGCCCGGAGGTTCTTGGCTCTGCTGTGCGGTTTGATGGCATGTTGAATACTGAGTTGCAACGCGTGCATTGAAGAGCAGCCAATGTTGGGACAGCAGCTGAAACACCCTTAGTGGAGTGTAGTACAACACCCAGATACTTAAACTCATCACTGACAGGTACCGGCTGACCATTATATGTCCATAAACCCTGCAAGTTATCCAAGCTACCATACCGCCTCTTACCGAACACAACAATCTCAGTCTTTGCAACATTCACCTCCATATCGTACTCCACACAAAATTCATGCAACGCATTCAATAAACTCTGAAGTTGCTCTGATGAGGAGGCCAGCAGGGATAGATCATCTGCATACAACAACAGTTGTAACAACTGCTGACCCACCTGGACACCACTGCCCAGAACCCGAGACTCCAGCCATCCCTCCAGATTACTCTACAAGTGCCACAAACACCGCCGGAGTCAACACTACACAATGTTGTGCGGTGCGAGAATGCAGCTTAACACACTGTGTATAACACTGTGACCAGGTTAACCTTGACGTTACTGCCAGCACTGCATAGACAAGCATAGGCACTCCAGACACGTTCACACATGACATCTGGACCTAGAAGCAGCCCTGTAGGATTGTGTAGCCACACAACTGTTGGCTTAACCATCAGCTCGCAAACTGCTTCCACTTTTGGATTGCTATCCTGATAAGAGAAGCCGCCACCTTCAGGCTGCTCTTCAATGCACGGGCATACGGCTTGTACTGTAGTTTCATGAAAATACCCGCTTGCTCTTCATCAAGCTGGATGGCACTGATGACTTGCAGGTACATGGCGCACTCCTCAGCAGAGATCTCCCCATGCTCAGCCAGCCAACTGCTGCTACTGCACAACTTGTCATACACATCGTCTGTGAACACAGCGGCATCAGGCAGCTGCAGAGCAGCATCTTGCTGCCGAACTCCTGATGAAAGTCCGGCAGCTGACGTGCCAGCGCTACCACTCAGCACAAGCTCGCCAGGGCTGCCACCAGCAGCAGCGGTAGCAGCAGCAGTGCTGCCACCAGGTTGTTGCCTAGCCTGCACCTGCATGTGAGTGTCATCCTGCTGCTGCTGCTGCTGCTGCTGCTGCTGCTGCTGCTGGACTTGAGCGGGCATATTTGCTGCATGTAACCCTGCAGCAAAAAAAGGACTTGCCAGGTCATCATCAAGTGGCTGCCACTGCTGCTGCTGCCACTGCTGCTGCTGGGCCTGCAGGGGCACACCAGCTGCAACAGCTGCAGTGGTGTGGAGTAAAATTGCACCTTTGTCCTCATCTGGCTGCTGCTGGTGCTGCTGCTGCCCAACACTGGGTTCCCCTTCCACCTCCTGTTTGACTGGCACCAGATGAGGCTTGGACTCGAACTCCTGCTGCTGAAATGGAACAGCTGGAAGCCAGGTCCCAGACACTGGATGATGGTGTGGCTGTGGCTTGGGCTGCTGCTGAGTGCTGTGACTGTGCTGTTGGTGTGCTGAGCATGAAGGCTGCTGTGAAGGCTGCTGCAGCCGCTGCTGACTACCAGAATGTTGAGCTGCTGCCACTGGCTCCAGCAGTGCACCACGCACTGACTCGTCAGGCTGCTGCTGCTGCTGTGTTGGCACAAAATCATGCTGCACAGCTGGCACCTGTGCCGCAAGGCCCGCATCCCGCCGCTCCTGCTCGTGGTGGTATTGGCCCGGACTGCTGTTGGGAGGTGAACCTGCATCCACTGCCTGATGTGCTGCTGGTGTTGCTTCCGCTGCTGCTGCTGCTGCTGTGTTGAGGTCCACATCCTCAGCAGCAGCCGCTTGTATGCTGCCATATGTGCTGCTGTCAGGTGCCCAAGGCGCTGTCATGTGGATTGAAAGCAGCACCAACTCTGCCTTGTCACCAACAACATGCTCTGCTGCTGCTGTTGAAATGCTAGATATGATGCAGCCATCATACTGCTGTATCAACTGATCAAGGGCACGATGATGCAACCTGCAGCAGATACAGTCACACACAACAGAACAGAGGTTACTGACATAGTTGAGCTGCGACTGATACCCACTGACACTCCCATCCAGATTGACCTTTCAAATGTAGTAGCAAGACAATCCCTGCACTTTGGAACCAGCTTATACAATGTCCAAGGCGCTCAGCAGAAGTATTGTTGCCACCTCACTGGGCCTTGCCATCTCTGCCTCAAATCTATATCAGCTAATAAGACATCAAAGCCGGCAATCAGTCTTACACTGCAAGCCCCAGCTCTGCCCAAGCAGCATAGACAGCACAGCTGTTGCAGGCACCAGTACCGCCCACTCACCGCACATAACTCCCTGAGAAAGCCTTGACGTGACACTGCAGTGGACCGGCCACAGCCACCCCTCCATCCATGGTAAGCTGCAGCATCAGGCAGTGCACATGTCCATCCAGCAGGTGGTCCAGTTGAGGCACAGCAGTCCTCCAGGTGTCCAGATCAACCTTGATACCCTGGAACTTGGCATCAGCAAAGTAGCGAATTCGTACGTTGACTGCGTCAGCCGCTCTTAGCGGGCTCTGCGACAACTCCCGCTGCTGCCGCAGCTGCTGCTGCCGCAGCTGCTGCTGCAGTTGCCGGCATTGGGATCCTGCATTCTGCATCGCTACATCCCCTTGTGCCTGTACTTCGAGTGCAGCAGCTGGTTGTGTGGCTGGTCTTGCTCCAGATGCTCCTGGATTGATACAAGATGGTGAGCTGAGCCCATCAGCATGACCTGCCTGCTCAAGCCTTCTGCGCTTGAAGGCAGCACTGGGCAGCCCACCAGTCTGCTGAGCTGACCCCATCTCCCCCTGCCGCTTAGAACCCTCAGTTAATCCCTGCTGCTGCTGCTGGATGTTTGAGGCGTTGATACCGCTGCCAGACCTCCCCAAGGATGCTGCCTGCGGCAACTGCTCATGTCTGCTGACCACGCTGCTGTTCCTGCCCAGTAATTTGCCTTTCAGAGGCTTTCGCTGCTGCCCAGGCTCCAGGGTGGGTGAACCTGCTGCTGCTGCTGCTGCTGCTGCAGTCCTGCGCCTCTTTTGCAGCCCCTCACCTCTTTTGCAGCCCCTCACACGGTTTCTGCGGCCTGTGTAGCTTTGCATGTGGGGGCGGTTCCTGGCTCAGCAACAGCTGTACTGCTCGAGGGCCCAAGGTCTTGAGTCCCACCAGGTACAGGCACCCATCTGGAGAAGCCAGCTCGTCCAGGTGCTTCATCAAGGGCCTGAGCTCAGTTTTGTCACGCGCCTCGCTGTTGGGGTGCAGCCAGGTCACGGCCATGCAGTGTTTCTCTTCCAGCAATGCCTCTGGCTGGTTGTCTGGCGGGATGTCTGCTGTCCCTGGTGGAAGCAGCACCAGCTGTACTGCTAGGGGGCATCCAGTGGCATAAGTGTGGCCTGATGCCTGCTTCACATCTGGCATGTACTCCACTTGGAAGGAGTTTGGCAGTCTAGGGGCGCGTCTGCGCATTCCCGGCTGAAGCAGTGTCTGTGCCTGTGACACCGGAAGGTTCATCACCACACAGCAGCGTTAACGACAACCACATGCCTGGACCAGTCCTGGCTGCCTGTGAAGTTGGCTCTGTCAGTGCAGCTGCTGCTGTAGGACCAAGCTCAACTCACTTATCAGAGGCAGTTGGCTAAGTGCAATGCGCAGGACTGCCTGCAGGCATGACCGTCATGTCATAGTATGTAGCTGCAGTAGCACGATGCAAGGAGTGGCACAGCTGCTGCCTGATCAACCATCTTCAGACACTCACCACAGAATACAGTGGACCAGGTGGTCCAAAGACGGGGGAAGAGGATCCATCTGCTGCTGCTGCTGCTGCCTCAGCCGCTGCTGCTGCTGCCTGTTCTGCTGCTGCCTCTGCTTTTGCCTCTGCTTCTGCTATCTCTGCGGCATCTAGGTCATCTGCTTCAAGGTCTGGCAGGTCTGTTGGCTCCTCATCTTCTGACACCAGCTCAGCACTGACCACGTCAGCGTCTATGTCAGCAAACTCATTCGACCCTGCTGCTGCTGCTGCTGCAGCAGCAGCCTGATTGCTAAGCTGGGCTGCATTGCTGGCAGCACTACTGTGGTGCTTTAAATTCTTGCAAGGCAGCCCACACCTGGTATCACTGACATATACTTTTATAGCTGTTTCCCCCAGCTTCATCACACCCGCTATGCGGTGCTGACGGCCCGCCACTACAGGGCAGGTGCTGAAGGCCTTGCTGCCAGCACGGTTGTTCACAAAGTAGCGGTGAGTTTTGCGAGGCTCAAGCGTCACCTGCACCAACAATGACAGTACTACTGTGTGTTTGACTTGCTAGGCTCTTCGTGCAGGTCGTGTATGCACCTGCTGTTGCACTAGAGAAGCAGCTTGCAAAAACTGATTGAGAACGATTCATTCCCTCACAAGGACGTTGCTGGCACTCCTGCACTTCACCTGCAGATTCACCTGCAGATCAAGCTCGAATGTCCGCTCCACTGCGCTGTCAGGTGTGACTTCCACAGTCCCTGCTGGCACCTGGGCGATTGTAACCGCCAGAGGCAAGCTGTCCCCGTGTTCCATGGCCTGGAGCAGAGGCATGAAGCTGCTCACAAACTTGCCACTCAGGACAATAGGGCGCTGCGGTTCCAGCTGCTGGCTCTGCAGGGAAAATAGGGGCAGCAACAACACAGATATGCCCAGGTACCCAGGGTAAACAAAACAGCTGGACAGTGGGGCAGGTGCGTAGACAGCAAGCAGAATTGACACTCATTCGTTTGAACTCCCCTATGGGTTTGTACACCTCAGGCATCTGAGCTGACAGAGCGGCCTGCAATAAGTAACTGACAAGTATTACCAATCTAAATAGCGGCGTTCACTGCAGGCTAATGCCATGCTGCAGCAAAGCACCAGCCCTCTCCTACAGATGCTCAAGCTCTCTGCTGTGCTCACCATGGGCCGGAATGAATGATAAAAGTTGCCAGGCTGATCAGTTGCTTGAGTGGCGCCAGGCACATCAACAGCGGGGCTTGCCACTGCAGGAGCACCAGCAGGGGCAACGGCAACAGCAGCAGCAGGGACTGCAGCAGCAGCAGCTGCAGCAGCGTGGCCTTGCACAGTCGGCCTTACTTCTGCTGGCAGCTGGTTCCCATCTGCAGGCACTGCCACAATCCTGCACCTCCCTCCCGGCCCCTTGCCCATGCCTTTACCCGTCACCGTGTCTTCAGTTACAGCCATGACCATGATCCCCTGGCCTGCATCATACGTGGACATCCCTGCTGCCCATAAATCACCCCCCATGTAGTCGCTGTTAATGTCCACTGCAGTGTATATGAGCTGCTTGCTGGGGTTTGTTAGGTGACCCCTGTTTCTGGTTTGAGTGGTTATGGTTACGGTGACCCGCTGTGGACCTCCAATCACAAGAACACCTACACGTAGAGACACGTGCCAGGGTGGTGATCAACATGTGAGCTGTAACTCTGGCCTCACTCACATCACAGCTCCACAGTGTCATGTATTCGACAGCCTAATACAACACAGCCAAAGCATGGCCAGCGTACAGCCACGCCACAGCTGCAGCTGTCCTTGGTGCACCAGCAAAGAAACAGAAGATGCAGAACATGTGATACCGACAGCAGATGATGCCTGCGGCCGCGACAAGGCCGGAGTGCATATGAAGCCATCCTGGTGGTCATCCCCAGATATGTTCAGAAACAACGCAGCAGATGCTTTGCTGGTCATGCTGTTGGTGACAATTGTGCCCTTGAGTACACTGATCGACTCACCGGGAGTGTCTTTGTTCACCAGGGCATCTGCAGATGTGTTGCTGGGCAACAGCAGCAGCAAGACCTCAATGCTCCCTGACTGCCCGGCCTCAACAGCAGCCAGATGAGGGATGGCAACATCCACCAAGCTCTTGGGAATCCTGACAGATACCTTGGGGGAAGTCCTCGTCATTATGTGGGGAAGCTTTTGGTTCTGTGCAAACAAGCAACCAGCAGCATTGACAGCATAGCGAGATTGGCCAACTGTCCAAGGTGCGAACATAACTGGATGTGGGTGGGCTGCCAACAGTCGGATGTTAAACATATGAGTGCACCCTGATCTTCCGGCTTCTGGCACCACTGTCTCGGCCAGTGCCCCCTGGGTGCAGCTTCTGTGCATGCTGCAACAGCACAAGACCTGTCCTCCTGCACAGGTGCTGGACTGGCTGATGAACAGCACTCACCAACACTGCAAAGTGCCAGCCACCAACAGATGGTGCGGCAACAACACCGGCATCAGTGCCATCAAGATGTTTCCTCCCTTCCTGATCATCATTCTGATCATCATCATCATCATCATCATTGCCACCACCATCACAGACACCATGACCAGCGGCAGCAGCAGCAGCAACAGGAAGTTGCTGCCCAGGTGATGCAGCAGTACCAGTGGTGCTGGTTCTGCCAGCCGGCTGTTGCTGCTGCTTTCCACCACCACCAGATGTGGTGGCTGCTGCCGGAGATGCATGGCTGCGTATGTCAGATGCTGCTAAGGGTTGTTGCCGCCATTGCTGGTGTTGCTGCTGATGCTGATGCGCTCCTGGCCCTACTGACCTTTGTGCCTTATGCTGTTGCAGTGTCAGGGAACCAACAGACCCCCTGCTGTGCACCTGAAGATCTTCTGCTTCTTCTGCTGCTGGTGAGTTTCCATCGTAGTTCCCCGTTGGCAGTTCAAATCCGTCACATGGTACAAACTCCTCGTCTGATGCTGACTCACAGTCAATCGTATACGCGTCACTGCCACTGTAATGAGCTGGATAAGGGCAATCAGAGAATGCCGCTGCTGCTACTGCACTGACTGCAACTTGATCACCTTTGCGCTGTTGCTGCTGGTGTTGCTGCAGCTGTGATTGCTGCGGTTGCTGCTGCTGCCACTGCTGGTCGCACTGTGTAGGGGCATACTGTTGTCGTTGCTGTTGTTGCTGCTGTATATTGCTCACGCTGTTTTCTACTGGCTGATGCACTGCACCATTCCTCTCCTCCTTGGGCACCGACAGCTTCTCAGCACCCATCAGTGCTGATGCTGCAGGAAAGGTCTGCTGCTGCGCTGCCTTGCGCCCAACCACTGCTTCAACCTTTGGTGACAAGTGCTGCTGCTGCTGCAGCTGCCGTAGCTGCTGGAGTTGAGCGGCTGGTCGCCGCTGCAGCCGGTACTGTAACCTCCCTATTGCCATCAACCTCACTGCTGTCACATACCAGCCAACATGCTGCTGCAGCTGTTTCTGCAGCACCTTGCCCTTGACCAAGTACCCGTAATCACTCTGTGACCCAGACTGCTGGCCCTGCTGCTGCTGCAAGCACAGCTGACAATAAGCCCATGAGCAACTTTGCCAGCAGCTCTCTAGCCACTGCTGTTCCTGCTGCTGTGTACTGGTCTTGCCCAACTGTGCCACTGCTTCAGCTGTCACTCCTGCACGATTTGCTGTTTGCTTGTCAAAGGAGGCAGCCTGCTCAGTCTCTATCATCAGCTGCACCCCCATCACACAGATCTGCCGTGCCTGCAGCACCTTTGTCAACTTTCTGTGCACGCGCAATGTACTGGTGGCTTTGCCTATTTTGCAACACTGCACATGCAGATGGCAGGAGCAACAACAGCAGCAGAGCAGGGAAGTGTGTTGGTGAATACATTGTTCAAAAAGATCAGACCAGTCGTGCGTTAAAGGCAAGAAAGAGGTTAACAAGCGTCAAATAGGCGCCAAGCTGGTGTATGTCATTCTGTCAGTGCAAGCCAGTGCAAGTCAGGGTCTGCCAGTGCAAGGCAGTGTGATGTCCTTCAAGCAAAGGGCTTGACCAACAACTGCTTAGGGCACACTCACCATAGGCTGCCATCCACTGCTGCTGCTTTTGTTGCTGCTGCTGCTTTTCTGTACATCCACATGGGTGCCAGCACCAAGTGGAGCAGCAGCTGCTGCTGGTGTCTCAAAAGCTGCAGGAGGATAAAGTGATGGCAACCTGACAAAAGAGGCAGGCCTGGCACCAGCAGCAGCAGCAGCAGCTGCTGCTTGATGAACCTCTGTGCGCTGTCGCTTAGCTGCGGGCTCTGCCAGCTGCAGAGGTTCTGGTTTAACAGCTGCATGGTGGCGGACTGAGCCTGCATGGCTGGCAGCAGACGTCCTCAACCTGGCAGCTGCCCCGACTCTGCCTGCTGCCAGACGCTTGGCAGATCGTTGTGTGTGACACGCCCCTGCTGCCTGTCTGGACGCTTGCGGGAGCGGTCGCCCAATCTGCTGCTGCTGCACCAGTGTGTGTCTGGCCCGCAGGGAGGAACTGCTTGGCTGCTGCCCTTTGCTCATTTGCACCTTCTGCTGTTGGGTCTGCTGCGGGTGCTGCTGCAAGTGCTGCTGCTGTGTATGCAGTTTGACCAGGATGTGTCTGGGCCCTGTGGCTTCAACACTCCTGACCCACGCCACCTGAGGTAGCCTGGCTCTGGCCTGCCTGCTGATGCACATTTTGTGCTTCCAGCTGACATTGCCTGTCTGTTGATTGCGTCTGTTCAGGCCTTTCTTCACAGGCAGAGTTACCTGGGGCCCACACTGCTGGCCTGACACTGTGAACACAACTGTCAGGCCCTGCTTGAAGTCAGACGCATAATCGGCTGCAAAATTGTTCCTGAGGAATGCCTGAGGCAGGTCAAGTTGATACTTCAACGGGGCATCCTGCAGGCACCAGAAAAAGAGACTTACTGACTAGGTGTGCGTACTGCCAGTCCAGTGCGATGGCACTTGTTTCCCTTACAGCTGCTGCAAGTTGGAGCAAGCTTACTCCAACTCTCAAAAGCAAGGTAGGCTCACATCCACTTAAGCAAGACAATAATTGTCCAGTTTCTGGATAAATCATCTGGGCTGTGCTGTAAGCCATTGCAGCATGAGTGATCTCTGCACCATGCCACACAGCAGGCAAGTCACGCATCTGCCCCACTGGTGTGGTGTCGCATGTATGCACGAGTACTCATGTGCAGCTAGCAACAATCCACTACATGTGACTTGTGTGCCTAAACTTGCTGATTTACCAGTGTACACTCCCGGCTCGACACGAAGGATGCCTTCTTTTTGCGCTTGACTCCCACAGCGACGCGTGTCTGGTTCATGCTTTATATGTTCATGATTCAATGCATACAAGATTGCAGATAACCGAGGAGCGTTGCAGATACCAGAAACAGTTGTCAAAGCATGGGATGCACCATGGCTTTGGCCTGATATAGCAATCTAAAAACTATTATACGCAGTTTCAACTGTTGTATACGTCGTTCTGATTGTCTTCCTTCAGTTCTTGGGACTTTGACAGTCATGGCTGATTGTGTCCGCGTTACTGTCCCGAAATAACTCAGGTCCCTGCATACATTACAAGCCATCAACAGCCAATTACGTGACCTGGTGTGAGGCCTTCTATCCAGGAATGTGCCCAGATGCAGGTAAACCAGCTAGAGCCATGCAACACTGGATGAGCTGGCAAATAAACCAGCTGGCATGCAAGGGGGCCGCCATCCAGGGATGACGCTGCCGTGCTGGTGCTGCTGATCCCAAGCTTGAGAGTCCTCAAACATATACCATTAGTTGGGTTCGTCCGAGCACTGCTTGTTGCCACCTCAGGAGTCCTCGAGGAGCTCCATGGCCAGCAGTGTGCCTGCACCTTACGAATCCCACCCCCCCCCACTTATTCCCTTTTTTTGTTCCCCAAGGCCGCATGCATGCAAGGCAAGTACATTCAGACCGTGAACAGACACAAGCAACCAGCTGCAACATGTTCAACTTGACTTGGTCTTGCCGTTGGACCGATCCAGTAAGTAGGCTAGTACTACTAGCTAGTAGCGGCTACAGCATAGTATAGCATCATACTATGCTATGATAGCACAACATATGTACTGTGCTGCTCTATGCACTGCTGCCATCTACCATCATGTACACACTTAGAGAAAAGAAACAGCTGTTGACAAGTGTTGACGGGATCAGGTGGCACACTGCAGCGAGTAACGAGTGTGCATGCATCATGCAGCGCCCAAATGCTTAGCAGCAGGGCATGCAATGTTTACATTGTGAGTTGGTGGAGAGGCCCACCAAAATTTCCACACATGCAGTGGTTGAACACACTTATCAATGATGAACCGTTCAACCAAGTGGCACTCAGCAGGCTGCTGCTGCAGCACTCAGTGCCACAGGCTGTGGCACAGCAGTGCTGCTCGACAGAGCCTCTGTCAGTGACAACCACAGTCATCTCAAATGCCAAGTTAGCACATGCAGTAATACGATATAAGCATGCAGGCATGTACAGTGGAATCATTTGGTTCCCAATTAAAATCGCATAGCTGTGCTGCTCCTATCTGAAGCTGATTGTAAGTATATCATTTGTTGCTGTGAGCACCAGCAGAACGAGGCAACCGGCTGGGCTAGAAGCTACTGTACCAAGATAGCAACGCACCTTGCAAGGCGTCAAGGAACCAGGCAGGGCCCTACAACAACTACAACAGCTTCTACCTCCGTGAAAGGCGCTGAGCTAGCCAGCTTGCGCTGGGTGCAGGAGAGTATTGTACCAACTTCAACCTTGCACGATCATGTACTAAGCAAGCGCGTTGCTTGTAGTCAAAGCCATGTCGACGCCAAGGGTATAGCAGTCACTTTTGGAGGTCAGCATGCCGCTCGGCAGCCTCTTCATGGCTTGTGCGTGTCAGCTGGTGACTTCAATGTTGCACTGCAAAGGTTTTCGCAATACAAGAAGGCAAAGATCGACGCTGCGTTGGGCATCGTGCTAAATTTTCCCTGGCGGTACTCTGCTCGCAGTGCAGCAGGCTGTAGCCGTGAGCTATCGTTTGAGATGTCGTGGTGTTTCGCGGGGATGTGTTGAGAGGCGTGCTGGTGCATGATTCGTTCTCAACGCGTGTGCTGATTTTGTCCTGCTGTGCCAGGTGCGCTTGCTTGGTCATGGCCGACGGTCCGGCAGTTTTCTGTTATACAGCTTCTACATGATGAGTGTGACGATGATGCCTGCTTGCACTGCCAGATGGCGCTGGGCATGGGGCGATTGAGTTCAGGCAGCATGCAGTTCGCGCGGGCCTTGACCTCTTTGTCGAAATTGTAGGGGTCGGGATGGGCTGATAGCGTTGAGAGGCTCTCTGAGCTTGCGAAGGAACGCATAGTGAGGCGAGGGGCCCATGACTGGTTTGCAGTGTGTGTTCTGGTCTGTCCTGCCGTGCCAGGTGCGACTGTGGGTAGCCTGTGCAGTCTTGGGAGAGTATGCTGGGAGTGGAGAGGAGTATGATTGAGATACGTCTTGACTTTTGCTAAATCAAATTTTTCCTGAAGAAGGCAAGGTTGGCTCCTGGAGGGAGATGGGGAAATTTGGGGGGAGTGGGGGGGGGGAGACAGACTGAAATCAGGCTTCAGCCTGGGTTCTCCCAGAGCAGCAAAATCCCGGCTTGTGGATTGACGACGTGGGCCTTGCGGCCGGAAAAGGTCAGTTCCTCCCTTCCTTCCTGACAATTTCAAGTTGTAAGCTGCAAGTTCAACTTGCGATAAATTGTCACCTCAAATGCACCCGTACAATGCTCAAAAGCAGGATGCTCAAAGCAGAGTGACAGAAACATGTACCACGTGTGTGCACACTGTTCTGGGCATTCAACAGCATTATGGTTAACCAGCTGAGCCGCTCTGTTGAAGTTCAACAACCACTGGATGGCATCCCTTTCTCAACAGACACAATCAGCATCCCTTTCTCAGCAAGAGACAATCCACGTCAATTGAATTAACCTGTCAGTGCACACATACATGGATCCGATCGGGGCCCGGACCAGGGCTGTAACAGCTGGATTCATGGCCTAGCCTGTGCAATGCAACAATGCAATACTCAACCATAAATACGTAACAGAGCATTATCGGAATCCACCATACTAGACCTGCAGAACTGCTACTGCCGGAGGCTGGCACACAGCAAGCGACACTGCTGTTGAGACACAATGCTATACAGTCAATGCTATACTGACACAAGGCTATACCATCCACCAAGCCGGCGCCTCAACAGCGTGTGCGTGTCGTCACAACTGCTGACCAATATTCCCAGTCTGGGCTCGCAGCCAGGGAGGGGGTGAGGGGACTATGTTGAACAGCATTCAAGGTCATCAATGGGCCCGTGCCCAGGCAAGATGTGCACTAAAATACTATTACAAGACAGCAGCTGCTGCAGTCCCAGTATCAAGTTGTGAATTGCCCCCTACCCCCCCCCCTCCCTTCTCCTGATGAATTGGCACAATAACTCGTACCACACCATGCCAGGTCTGCTCATCAATTGAGTCCCATGCCTTTTGCCCTGAGAGCTGTTGATGATATGTCCGACCTGAAATCGCCCTCAGGGATCTCCTCAAACAGGTCAGCCATCTCTGCTGGTATGTTGATGTCCCTCAGGGTCTTGAACCCGCCATCTCCCTTCTCATCCACCCGGCCAGCCACCAGAAATTTGCATCCATGGTGTCGTATGTCAGCAAAGGTAAGCTGCAGGCCGGTCTCTGAATTACCATAGTACTTGGGCATCACAATGCGGACTGCTGTGTCCCAGCCCAGCTGCAGGAAAAGCAGTACACAGGTAGCCTGGTCGCTGCAAACCGGTGGCAATGATGATATGTGTATGTAAAACTGCTGACGGAGCACACAATCGCTGCAACGGTGTTGAGTTCCCATGTAGAACATAGGTATCTGTCCAATTGCAGATGCATGGCATGACCATACTTGCACTCCCTGTAGCTGTCTCTCAATCCCAGCTGTCGTGCAGTACTAAATGGCTAGAATATGCAGTCATTCACATTGAATCACAGAATCAGCACTGCAGCCCCAGTTACGCCAGTACAAGCAGCAACTGCCATATGACAGAGACCACCTGTGTGCAACAACATCAAGCCTTACAGCAAAGCACTGCTGGAAGGCAGCTCACCACAAAGACAGCAGCAGGCAGCAGCCGTGCCTTGTCCACCAGCAGTGGTGCAGCAGTGACCAGCACAGGCAAGCCCAGGGCTGTAAACTGTGCCACGCGTTGCTGAATCTCATGAACTTCCAGGTGACCCTGCCACAGGCAAGCATGGGGGGAAACCATGAAGTACAACACAGTGCGCACAGCCCAGTGGTCACTGGGTGGCCTGGAAGGCCTAAAATGCTGCCGCTGCGGCATGTTTGAATAAAGCTATTGGAGTGATGACACTGCAATGCAGCAGACACAGATGCCACATGCTGAGGCTCATGCGCTGGATGCCCATCTAGCCAGAAAATGTCTCCAATCGAAAGGTGTACAGAGCTGTACAGGTCTCTGATCCTCCTGTTGCAGAACAAACAGATGACACACTCAAGCATGGAGCATGATGCTGTACAGGACCCTGTGTACAGACCTTGTCAGCATTGACAGCAGCAAGCTCAAAGCAGCCCTCCACCACGCTATCACTGTTGCGAACAGCTTTGTCCAGGGCAGCTTGCATCATGGTCTTATGACCCTCGTGCAAGGGGTTGAAACTGCCGGGTAGATACACCTTTTCAGCACTGCGTGGCGCGTCCACAAACACCTGGCCACCACTGTACTCCACACAGCGTATTTTACCATCAATCAAATCCTGTAAGGGCTCTGAACCTGGAAGTGTCTGTGTGTGCAGCTCATCATGTTGAACAGCTGCTGTTGCACCGGCTGCTGATGCAGCGGCTCTGTCTGTAACTGGGGCCTGCGCCGGGGTGGCTGTTGTTTGTGGAATGAGGGGCAGCTGCAGACTGCTGGTGTCTAACCCACAAGATTCTGCCAGCACCTGAGCCAGAATGACAGTGAAACTAGCTGAGCATACACCAGATGACAAGTAAATGGCATACAGCAAGTTCAACATTCAGGGCAGTGGCTCGGGGCTTCTGACAGTGACCATTGTAGTTCTACTGAGCATGGGCGTAGCATGATGCCTGATCATCAGCAGCTGCAGTGACAGCTGTGTACACAGCGCGTGTTTGTTCCTGCACTCATCCACAGCAGTGTGTTAATGTACTGCTTTTGTGCGTGAAATTGAAACCATTTCATTCCAGGGCCTGCAATGGTACTGTAATGCGATGCATCTGGAATCTGGCCCTCCATGCTGCTGGTGGCCTTGAGAATGAGAAAACAGCATCATATTGCAGGGCCACACGCTGTTGCAGGACTGATATGTTCCTGCAACGGCTAGACACTGTTCGCCCAGATTTACTCCTGGTACTGTTGCTCACCTTGAGCAGCAGTCTGCCAACCAGCTGCTCTTCCTGCCACCTGGTTCTGCTGCCTTTTGCAAGCTTGATGCTCAGTAATCTCGTTCCATAGCTGCTGTGAGCTGCCACATAAGCACGGTGGTCTCCTCGTTTAGGTGGCTCGGAGGCCAATGCACAAGTGGCTGCCAGGCCAACCACAGGAGTGCCGAAGCTGGTGAGGGCTGCAGCTCGCTGGTATGCTGCCTTGGCCAGTGAGAGGGCTGTGTCAGGACTGCAGTACTGTGCGGGCTCCTGCAATAACAAGGCAGCTGACGAGATTACTGAATGATGATGTTGGACAGCAGCATGTGCAGCAGGTCAGGAGGTCTGGCGCAGCAGTGACCTACGGGTCTCATGGGGAAGCAGCTGTCGTGTGTCCTGCTCTTGCTGCTGTTCATGGAGCTGCCATATACCAGCCGATCACTGTTGCAGAAGTAGGTGGCCAGGTAGATAGCGGTTAGTTACACCCGTGTGCGCACCTGGCCCAGTATCTGCACCAAGCTGTTCCTGCTGTAGGGCACCACCACCTCAGCAACAGTGGCGGAGGCACCAGGAACAGACAGCAACCAGGATACACCCTGCATTGCAATTACATCCAGCGCTAGGCCACAGTGTCAAAAATAGGACACGCAACGATGATGGCAAACTATCGCTGTGGCGCCATAACGCAACCTACTTGAGAGGCACCTCCAGCCACGAAAATTGCTGCTTTGGTCTTGCAGCTGTGTATCTTGCGCACAAATTGCTCAACGTCCTCGTCCATGTGATGAATACTGGTATCAGTAGCAACCGGAGCAGCCACAGACGGCGAAGCTGACAGAGCCCTGCAGCCCAAGAAGGGTCTGTGCCTGAAAGTCTGACAGAGCTTGTACTGAGTGGGGCCAGTCGATCCAAGCAGCATGGGGTGGGTGTTAGACAGTGGTACAACACTGTTCAGACGTAGTAGGTATAAGTAGTTGCAACCAACGGCGTCAAGCAACCGTGGCCAGTCCTTTGCAGAACAATATATCCTGAGCGCGAATGCAGACGGGCGTTGCGCGCTATGACGCGAATGCAGGCAACTTGTTGAGTGAAAGTAATGTCCAATATGCCTCGTGGGCAATCAGCGGACCAGGGTTTGACACTTCGCGCGATGTTGCCAATGGCCCCTGTCGCTGGCCTGTCACAGCCACCAGCATTACTCCCAGCAAATTTACCTGTGAACTATGTACAGCAGGAGCATCGGTCATTGCCTGCGGAACTGCACTGTCACAAGGCTTGCACTGCTGTTGATCTCGTATTGGGCTCTTGTGCAACGTTACCACACTCGCCACAATTCATGTGCCATCAGACGCTCAAGAACGGAACCCATGAAACTCGCCCATTTGCTATGGAAAATAGCAGCAGCCTGTAATGCCTTGTGGACAACTGCTGCCATTGCTGCTGCTGCTGCTGCTGTTGGTGGCACCTGCGATTCGGTCTACCACTGCTTAAAAACAAGTTAAACTTTAGCCCAAGCATCCACAGGGAAGCGCAATAAGCTGCAGCACCTTATAGATTCTCCCACAGAGTGGCACAAGACTGCAAAGATCTCAGAAGTGGCCTAGCAACTTGAAGCAGCTTGAAGCCTAGCATGGTGCTTCTGCTAAAGCCTTTGTGACACTGTCTGATGGCATCAGCATTGATCTGCTACACAGGTCCTGCTGTCGCGTAATAGGCAGGGACTGCCTGCTGCTAATGCAGGCGGAAGCCTTTAGAGAACGTTTCATGAATGCCGCAGTGAGTCACGTGACTCACTATACTATGTGACACAGTGCACTGTGGCACATACTATATGATATGTACAGTACGATACAAGAGCCCAAGCGCCTGAAATAACACCAATAGCGTCCAGGGCAGTATGCTGTGTGTGAAGTGTGCGAAGGGTGGAGCAGAACATGCCCATACACGTCCAACAGCTTCTCAGGTCCTTTACCATTCGACCCAGCAGCAGCTGTAGATATCAACAGTCACCTGTCCATGTCAGCCCTGCTTTGTGTTGTGAAATGGGCTAGTCTGTGAGAATGGACCGCATCCCATGAGTCATCCGCTGGCTCGCTGGCTTGTGCTGGGATTAATGGGGCTCATCCCACCGACTTTGTACCTTTGTACCTTGTATTGTTCACCACATATTCAACTGCAGCTGCCACTGTCATGGTCTGTGGAATCTAGGCTTTCTTACTATTCTTTTCACTGGCCTTGAAATTTCCAGACGCCTTGCGCCACCGGCACGCTTGATTGTTGGTGCAGCAGGAACCATGTCGTGACATTGAGTAATTTAACACATGTATCCCAGCGTTGCACACGCATACAGTGGCTACATCTACCAGAGTGTGATGAGTTGGAAAGGGCTCAGATTGAGCCCAGTTTTCACGACTGTCAGTGGGCCTCGGGTTTGCGAGGCTAGCTTCAAGGAAGCCCTCAAGGTCGCACGCATGCACGCACGTCTCGATGGCAACCATTCACGTTATTCATTATCCTTTGGGAATAATCTGAAAGCTTATCTGCGAAACTATGTGTCGCTTCAACGCAACTGCTAGCTTGCACAGCGCACCTGGAGGGCCTGTGCCGATAGATGAATTTACTGATGATTTCAACTGGTACGCTGTGCATGCATAGCTTGCAGGCCCGACGCAGTGGACCCGTGAACATTTTTGACCCGCTTGAGGCTTGCTTACTGCTTCGCTGGCAGGTTTGATGCTATTGATGCTATTGACCTGGAAGAAGAACCGCTGTCTGAGCCCGCAGTGGCTTACCAAGAAGAGGATGTCAAACGGGAAGAGATTACTGGCTCAGGTGGGCGGTGCTGAGCGTCTGTACCTATCCGGGCACTGATCACCGGCACAGTTGCCTGAAAGCTTTCCATATTGCAGGTCTGGACCTGCTTGGCTTGCTTCAGCAGCAAATCAGCACGGAATGGCCCCTTGTCTCTCAGGCAGGCGCTGAAAGCTCGGCTTACACAGATATCACCAAGCCAATGTTGGTTCCAGGGAATTACGTGTTCGGCAGCTTGACTGCAGCAGTCCCAGCCAGTAGCGGAACTGCCGGAGACCCATGCGAGGAGGACCATCAGCAGAGCAACGACAGCTCTGCGTCTCCCACCGTGCAGAAGCGTAACAACGCCGCTGCAACTGATAAGTCTTGTCGTCAGGGCCAGTATTCCTGCAGGCAGAGGGTTTCCAGGGTAAGCGTTGCTACGAAAAGCGACATCATGCCAGCGTTGTACTCTTTGCTGCATGAATATTCATCAACAACGTTTCAAATGCATTCGTTCCTGTGCTACGGGCTGTTGCTACACATCTGCTGGTTGATCGTTGGAAACAGCCCTCGCAGATTTTTGTAAATATCTTGCTCATTGTGCTTGGAGCAGGTCAACTACTCTGAAGTTGAGGACAAGGTTGAACGCGTCAAACAGAAGCGCCGAGAGTCAGCTCAACGCTCTCGTGCACGCAAAAACCAGTACATGAAGGAGCTGGAGGTAAGCTGCTAGCTGGTAGGACCATGCCAGCTGCTGAGAACGTGCAAGGTTTGGCAGCTTTACTGCAAACATGATGCAGCTGTACAACACTATTGCGCAGCTGTATCCTGTCTTGCTGTTCTCGTTCTTCATTGATGTTTGTATCATATTTCTGCAACACATGTGGCGTGTGCTGTCTTCTGCTGCTGCTGCAGACCGAGAATGCAGCCCTGCGCAGCCAGGTAGCCCAGCTGCAGCAGATCGTCAGCCAGCTGCAGTCCCTGCAGTATCTGAACATGGGACCAGTGCCAGCAGGTACAGCCACAGGCTGCTGATGATGCCGTGCACAGCAGGTGCTTCCTACTGAAGTGGCTGCTGATTGGCAGCTGGTGATGTTGTGACCAAGGCACCGCTTTGGAGTTGTCTGCCGGGAAACAGTGAGACACTGAACGGTGATGCCTGCTGTGTCCCTTGGGCTCTTCGATTGCGCAAGTGTGCCTCCACATGCGCATGTCTGTGGCAGTGCACTGGTATGTATCCCTTCAATATACACATGCCCATGTGACGTTTCAAGACGGAGTCTGGTGTGACGGTGGTTGTCAAAAGCATCTGTGTGGCTTGATCATCTGTGGCTTATAGTTCTCAAGCAGCGTGTTTTCAGCTGGGCGGATGCCATTGCACAGTAGTGCTGTTGATTGTCTTGTCAGACACGTTTCAGTGTATGTGCCTGCCATCGTGTCCTTTGTTGTTTTTGAGGGGCTGCATCAAGGCATTGTCTGCTGTTGGCACTAAATATGCCCAGCAGTATGGTGCGTGCATACGCACTGGCTTGAGTAGTACCTGTTGACACGTAAATGTTCTAGTCTTTTGGGCACTCAAGAAAACAAGCCTGCAGCTGCAGCAGCAATGTCCCAAGTAACGTTGGCTGTTTGACAGCTGTTGTTCTTGTTGTCAGTGCATGCTGAGATGCTGTTGAGTGGTGTTAAAGGAGTAGCTTTGGCGACCGCCTATGCTGTGATGTGCAGCAGCAATGCTCGACAATTGGAGCACTTGTGCTGCCCTGGCTTATGCGCTCTGGCTTATGCGGGTCGATTATGTTCAGTTCTGGATCAGCTGAAGTTCGCCTTTGGGTTGGTGTTCGTAATCAAGGTCGTTGCTATCTGTTCAGCACCTCTGTAGAGATGGCGCTGGCTGTGCCCCAGGCTGGCTGACTTCCATGCCATGCTTTATGTTGTGTTAAAACTGCCTGTGGATATTGGGATGCCCCTTGGGCATAGCACATGCGTCAGACAGCAGAACTGGGTACACAACAACTGTGTATCACTCTAAGACATTGTGCAGCGCATCACAACGGGATAGCTTAACAGCAGAGCCTGATTACAGGAGCTGTCTTATTGCTCTGGAATCAGCCCTGCATGCTGTTGTCCCGCCTGCATGCCATTCTGAAGTATGTGGAACACTACATGTTGCGTTCTTCGTGTCTGGCATACTCAACTGAGAAGCTGAGTCACCTGCAACCATCTGCTGCTGCCTGGTACTAGGACCTCAAAAACTGTTGCACATCGGCCATTTGAACGGCTTGGTCTGCTGCTCAAGACGAACAGCGCCACTCTGTACACAGACTGATAACAGGCTCTGTCAGAGTCTCCCCATACATTTTTTTGCAGCAAGCCGTGCTGCCTTGAAGGTTTTCAGCATCATTCATTATTTTTCTTGGTACCTGTTACAGTTTTACTCCATGTATGTACATCATGGTTTATAGTACATAATCTGACAACCACTAAACATTGGCAAGGTCATGGCTGGCAGGGGCAATACGTTGTTTTGTTGTCCACCACACACCTGCTGTTCATGGTATTTGTCCAGTGTGCAGCTGTGGGATGTTGGAGTAATGTCGGTCGCCACTGAGTTCTGCAGTGAGGATCATGCTGGCAGGTCAGGTGTGGCCAGCTTGCACCTGCAACCTGTGGGGCTGTTTCAATTGTTGTGAAGTACGTGGCCAACCTTGTGTTCACGGCAGCAACAAGCGTCCAGATGTTTGCCAAATTGTCATATGTCATCAACAGGATTGCACCCTGGCCTTTGCAGGATACATCACACTCTTGGCCTTGTACTTTCTTGCGGAGGGGTCACAGTTATCCAATATTGCTCAACAACTCACTCAAGTATGAATTGTTGCAGTCATGTTGACAGCAGACAGACGTCCCATCATCATGCTGTATTGTTCAGTCATCGTCCACAGGTCGGTCAGCATAGGCTGCTTTATAAGGTTGTGGTGTACCAGAAACCAACAGTCTGTTTGTTTTACCAAGGTCTGGGTGTTACGCTGTGTCCCTTGTAAGAAAGGCTTCTAGGATACAATTCATATTTAGGGATGTTTTCGTATTTGCGGTCCCATCTGTATCTGAAAGTCACTCTTGCACAACCTCATAACATGTTGATACGGTGTATGGTAAGGTTGATACATGGTCATCATAGTAGACATACCCAGAGTCTTCTGTTGTGTATGCACTGCCGAGTATCAGCCTGAACGCTTATGGTTTCGCAACTTACTCGTTCGACAAATCCTACCTACGGGGCATACCAATCTATATGCTGATGAGGTCCAAAGGCAGTGCTCTATACTTGCATGCACTATATGAACGTTTTCTGCTATGTGCTGCAGGGAGCATAACATGCCTTGTTCTGCTACTGTTGAGCTTTATGATTGTTGATTACATGCAAGTGAGGTCATTTATTGTATGTTTACTTCTGTCTGAATACACTCGACATGCGTGTGTGTAATGAAAGTTAACATACTTTTGTATCAGGTCGGTATTTGTCTTGATGCAAGCATTGCGTAGACCCTCCTGCAACGCCTGCAGATCCAACAAAAGCTTTGTCAGCGGTCAGTAGCATGTTTGTGCTGCTGGCTTGCCAGAAAGGGCAGTCTTGTGTGTCTTGGCCTGAGTAGATGTGGGCCGGGTACTTCCAGCAAGCCATGCAGAACTCGTGGCTTGATTTCTGGAGCGACCAATTGTGCAGTACTACTTAGTAATCTAGGCTCAGTTGTTGGGGTACTGCAAAATTTCACCAGGTTGTGCGTCTATGTGCTGTTGATGTTGCGGTCCGCACACAGCTGAACGGGTGTCCTTTGTGGCGCTTGTTCTGCAGGTCATGTGTGATTGAAGCAGGGCTACTGATGTTGGGTTCATTGCTGAATGCATGCACATGAGCAGGCGTCCCCAGGTGACCAACACCAGACCTGTTGCAAGTGTTGTAGGGTCCTGCTGGATATGTTAGAGTTGGCAGAGACATGTCCACCCCAGCTCATACTCATGTTTTGCTATGTCTTTTGGTCCAGCATGCCGCGTAATATTGCTGTTGGTGCTGATATTCCGGCCCTGGGGTGCTGCAGCACATTGCGAGCGTTGCACGTGACGTTGCCTTCATTCCTCATGCTGCTAATGGCCGTCTGGCCGCAACGGGTGCCACAGTAAGTGTCTTATCGCCACTATCACTGCCATTGGCCCGCGCTCACAAGTGCAACATGTACTTCGCTCGCCTACAGTATAGGCTTGCCGTCATGTGTGTCATGTTGTCTACTGCTCCCAAGGGCCTTGCGGCCCGGAAAGGGTAACTTCCTTCCTTCCTTAATGTGCCAGTAGGGTGGTATGTCCTCAGTAATGCTACTGGCCACAAAGCTGTTGTAAAAGAAATACTGCCTGCGTTGCTTTGAGGCATACGCCCCTCTGCTTGTTTCACTACAAGAAAAGGGTCGCATGCTCCAAAGCAACGCAGGCAGTGTTTGTTACACCTGCTAAGCAGTGTCTTCTTCGTGGTGCTACGTCCGCCGTGAACTATTGTTGTCAGTGAGTCCTGCCATGTCACATGTGTTGTGCAATGCTTTTGCTGCAAGATGGTTATTGGGTTCCACAGCCTTCCATGCTCAGTGTGTCTTGTGTTGGAGTTCTGCTGTGTGTATCTCGGCTATGACATGACATGAGTCATATCATGCCATGATCAGTGACGCAAGTTGGTTGAATACCACCCCCACTGAGTGGGCTTTTCTGCCTTGAAGGCGCCCCTGAGGGTGGTGTAATCTTGGTGTGCCAGTGTGACTGAGCCACCAAGTACATATTCCCAAAGGCCTTGCGGCCGGAAAGGGTTTTTCTTCTTCTCGTCATGCTTCTCCTGGCGGTGTTGCCATGTCGTGGCGCATGCTGCAATCTGCTCCATACTATGTATGGTGGCACCAAGGGTCACCCTGAGGTTCCTTTCATTCTTCCTTGCTACGTACCACCCCCACTGAGTGGGCTTTTGTGGTTTGAAGGAGCCCCGGAGGGTGGTCTTATCTTGGTGTGCCAGGGTGTCAGGGTGAGCCACCAACCTGGCAGTGCTTCTCCCCAGGGCCTTGCGGCCGGAAACTTTCCCGGTACTGGGCAACTTACTGCTATAGTAGCCTACCTGTACCGGATGATACGACTACATGCAGCGCACAGGCAAACCGTTGGCACGTGAGGCCATGTAAAAGAGATAGAGCCATGCAACATTAGATGAGCTGGCAAATGAACTAACATGCGAGGGGGCCACCATCCAGGGAGTCCATGTATTACTGTATTCTTAGTAAGCCATAGTAAAAAGGCTGAAAACAACCTGATATTAATACATCTGATACTATGTCAGCAGTACTACCGACATAGTATGTACTAGTACTTGTGGTGCAAGGTAAGGCACACACCGTGATCAGCGCACAGTGCGCTGATAAGCGCTCATGAGCCCAGAGGATATGTTACTGCTCTGACAGGACAGATGGTATAATGTCAAATGATGATGTCAAGAGCATTGATGCTCTGCAGTTCCCGGTAGAGATATCTCTGCAGTTGCTGGTAGCATCAAATAGTGTGCCAGTGCACCCATTGACTGGCCAGTGTCCTGCCACCATGACTCATGACAGTCACAATATGTTGCCTGTGCTGGAGGTATCCCTGCTGCCTTCAATATCTTGTTGAAGTACTGACACTGAGTGTGATGCATAATAAAACACCAGGATAGATACTCAAGTACAATCAAGAGCAGAACTGCTGTGGAGATCGCAGTCTGAATGTAGCTGGGCTGATAAGCCTGAATTATGAGAATCTCTTTGCTTGCTGATACTTTCACCTAATGTGTCGCTTGAAATTTGTTGTGCACTCTGGTTATTGGCTGATCATCTGTTTGCAGTAAATGGTACGATAGCTTTTTGCAACAGGACTGCATTATCACTGCTCGGTGAAATATGCACTGCTCAGTGAATTATGCATGTGGTGTGCGCCATGTGACAAATCAGCTGAGGTCCAGGATCATCGTCTCACGGCCACAATGACCAGCACAGTGAGCTGCCCTGCACTGCAATGAAACAAGTGTGCTGTGAATCACAAGCTGCAACAGTCATGTTCAGTGATGAACGACTGGCAAGCGGATGTGCCGGGCCAACAGAGCACCGGCAGCATCACACACACTCTAATTAGGCCTAGCAGGCATGCTTCACCACCTCTCAAAACTTGCAGACCTGCAACTGCAGCATGCTCCATCAAAGCATTGCATTGCCCTCTACAGGGTGAGCAGCGAGCAGGAGGCCCGGACTGCCAAGGAGGACTGCATACAAGACCTGCAGTGACACATTCACCCACATTGACCTACAGCTTCCTCAGCCAACAAACCACCAATCATCTGATTGTGATGCACTCGTCAAACCTCAAAAACAACAACTGCGACCTCTGTAAGGCAGGAGTAGCCAGACATGCAGCAGAATGTTCGTTCATGCATCATGCAATGACTGTACATAACTTGCCGCTGTTGTGGAGAGCTACTGCTTGGGCTGATACTTTCCATACACACATTCCTGTAGCTGCTGTGTCCTGCTGGGGGACAAGACAATCAAGAATATCATGTCTGTAAGGCATAAACATGTATGAATAGGAAACACTAAAACCTCCAGCCACTATCTGCTGAACATGCAATGCCATACAAGCTGCACACAATATTGCCTGTCTGTACACAAGTCGCTCAACAGTGGAATGCTGCCTGATTTGAGGCTCAACAATATGATAAGCCTGCACTTGACCTAAGGTGCTGATGTTCCTGCACAACTGGGGACTGCTGCAACTCCAGGAGTCCTACACCTGGGTAGACAACACACACACACACACAACAGACTGTCTGCCAATACGATTCTTGCCAACATGCTGGTAATGTGAAGAAAATGTTGTGCTGCACGAACACTTAGTGCTATTGAAGAGTGACTATTGAAGAGTGCCCACCCATGTGAAATCTTCCTTTAAGTACAGAGGCCAGGTATCCCCTGCAAACCACTCAACACACAACTGTCTCAACATACCCCTGTCTCATGGGAAAGTGCCAGACTTTGCGCTGTTGCATCTTTCAGCAACTGCAGATCCTGTGTTGTTAAGCCGCGGGAAATACCCAAACAATGAGAGACACATTCCCTCTCCATAAGATGTTGCAGCAGCAACATGCCTGGCACTGTTGCTGCTGCTGCTGCAGGTGCAGCTGCATGTGCTGCTGCTCAGCAAATGATCAGTGGCCTGTTTTCAAAGCCATGACCGTACTTGGCTCTGTGTGTGTAATAAATCCGCTCCATCTCACTGATGAACTCGGCATGAAGCTCATCAACGCGCTTCTGAAAGTCCGGATGGTCTTTGCGCATTGCAGGACCCACGTCGAGGGGCTTGCCGGTGACTTGGAAGATGGGCACACGGCGAGGCACAGGCAGCCCCCAGCGGCCGTAGATCATGCCCACTGAGGCTCGCACCTTCCGGCTGAGACGCTGCAGCCAAGGGGGACCAAAGTCAAGCACCTGCAGCAGCAGCACAATGTGCATGTCATGCAGCACCACCAGCGACACACTGAGAGATGGTCGAAGAAGCACATTCACAGCATGTAAAGCAGCATCTGCACAAAGAGTCAACCATATGACAGCAGTAACTGTGCAGTGTCACATGATCTATACCGGCACTGGAGCCTTGGTGCTCAAATCTGTACGTCTCTGAAGAATGTTACAGAAAGTATCTTTAACAAAAGCATACTATAACAAACCAAAATAACACGCATCATATGCTGCAGCTGGAAGAAAGCACTGATGTAACCACACATATTTTCTGCCATCACTGCTGTTTGCACAGATCTGGCCCCTGGCAGGACATGAGACGCAGGCATACTGCCAGAGCGATCCAGCCCTAATGATCATGGACACTGACACATGCTGCTGCTTGTTGTTATGAACTGCTCACCTGATTTGCTCCAAACATGTACACTGGCAGGATGGGTGTGCCGTGTTCCAGAGCAATCCTCACAAAGCCCTTGCGGTCCTTCAGCTTGATGCGCTCATGATCTTTACGAATCATGAACATCTCAGCAATACCGCCAACCATCAAGCCAACTGACACCCCCGTCTTGCGCTTGCCAGTTGCTGGATCAATCGCCCAACTGCTGCTGCACTGCTGCTGATGGTGCTGCTGCTGCTGCTTCAGCGGTGCACAGCTGCCGTGGCAGTTGCATGCTGCGTCAGCTGCTGATTCTGCTGAGCTGCTGTTATCGCTGCTGCTGCTGGGGTGTGTGCTGAATTCAACACTCTTGACTGCTGGACTGCCTTCACCCTCACTGTCGCTGCTCTCTGTGTCACTCAGGCTGTGATGCTGCTTGAAGCTTGCCCTGATGCTGCCAGCTAGGCTCAACCTCCGGTTGCTCAGGCTGCTGTGGAGTTTCAAGCTGCCATGCTGCTTAAAACCCTGGCTTGGAGTATGCCCGAGATCATCAGCTGCAGAATCAGCACATGACCCAACTGGAGCACACGCTGCTGCTGCTGCTGCTGCTGCTGCTGTTGCTGATGCGAATGGGCTGTCAGTGGTTGCTACTGTTCCATGGCCGCCGCTGCTGCTGTGGCGCTTCAGGGGTCCCTTGACCCCCAGGCCCAGCAGCTGGTGGAAGTGGGTTTTAGTGCAGGTTTCAGTGCCCAGCCAGGCGTGCACATGACGCCACACAGGAACCAAGAACGCACTGGGCGCTGCCATGGCATAGCAGTGGTAATCCGGGTACTCTGTAGCCATGAACGTGCCGCCCAGGATGCAACCGAGGGGAAAAGCTCCATGGGGAAACTGAGCTATGACGTAATCCTGATAGCAGTCCAGGCTGCGCTCAAACAGGTAGCTGAATTTGAAGTACCTCCGCCAGCACAGAAAGAGATAGCTGGAAAGTACTGAAGGGATCCTGAGAGGCTTTGCTGGGAGCAAGAGGGTGCTGATGAGGACTGCTAGTGCTACCAGTGCTGCTCTGCTGAAGAAGCTGGCAAAGAAAAGGCCCATCAGGATGTGAGGGATGCCTACGTACAGGCCTAGCGTCACAGTTGATATGGCGATTGTGACAAAATTTGGCTGGTAGAGCTTGTGCATGCCATCGCTGTAGTGCCGGACGTGTTCCACCGCCCTGCAGGGGCCGAACCAACAGCACCAAGTCAGCTTCCATCATGCAGCGGTTGGGTTCAGTGCTGTAGTATTCTATCACAATGCAGTACGTACCTATACTGTGATGGATGGCAGTACTTTCTGATCGGTGCCGGCTCTGGAAGCAGCTGCTGAACAAGGCCCCACGCAGCACTCATCATCCCGGGGCCCTTTTCTGAATGGTCGAACAAATTCGGCCTGCTGCTTTTGATAACTACTATATCAATTGTGAGTTATTGAGCTTCGATCAGTCCAGCTGCCTCGGTGCAGTGTTCGAGCAGAGCTGCGAGTGCGCCAAGTTGGGCACTATTCAAGTAGCTGATCAGGCTAAGGTGAAGTAGAATATACTGATTATGTAGGAAACACCTCCCCTGTAGACCTGTGTCGACAGTATACGTGAATTGCTTCTTCCCGGTTCTAAAACGAAGCAGCTGCGAACCGCGATGCACACGGTCTTATGATCTAAGCATCTACTTGCCCCTGAGACTCTGTATATCTGGTGCAAGCTACGTCGTGCTGCTTAGTGGTCACACTAGCGACGGGCTAGCCGCGAGCGTTTTGGGTACTGCCTGTCCGACCTTCTCGCATTGTTCCGGGCGTCTGCAGTGTGCTCAATCGGACGAAGGTTGCAAACTTGGCATCGTACATACTACTAGAAATGTTTGCACCCATCGGCGCCCCCTTCTAGGAAGCGAGCAGGAAGGTTGTGCAGTGGCCTACAAGGATGGAGGAGTTGGTGACTTGAAGCGATCAAGCAAAGTCACAAGTGATATAATTTCTTGTTTGTTTACTTCTGTTTTCAGTACACCTAACAAGGATGATGAGGTGACAGCGTTCTGTGCTAAAGCGGGCAGCCAAATCAATGATGGTGTATGAGCACCTTGAGGCTAAAAGCTTTTGATTTTTTATTCTATTCTATATTATTGGATTCCAAAAAAGAAAATCAACGCACTCTGCATACTGCGGGCAACACCCCTTCCCTCCGCCGTTCCCATCCAGCTTCGCCTGATAAAGATTCAATCAGATAGACACAAAACAACAGACACATTTGCACGCAGTATGCTGGTGAAAAAAATACAGCTTGCATGTATGCATGGTCCCCTACTGTCCGATGTGCAGCTGTCACTTCTGCGTCGCCTGTTCAACGTTGACGGCCACAGCAGTGCCGCACTGTTGACAACCTAATGAAGTAACATCTCCTCATCTTCTCAAACTGCCGAGCCTGCTGCCTCCCCCGGCCTTCAACCCCCCCAACC
>JABEVS010000376.1:34763-64023 GCA_018290735.1 Coelastrella sp. MACC-549
GGCTGAAACCCCCCCCCTGCTTTTTGGCCGGGTCCCGGGCAGAAATTTTGGCTTCTTTCTTTTACACAAATCAAGTGGTGTAAAAGAAACAGAGGGGCCCCGGGCCCCCCCCCCCCCCGCCACCGCCCCGCACCCCCCCCCCCCCCCCCCCCGCCGCTGCTGCTCAGCCTCAAACTGCTGCCGGGCTCGCTCTGCTGCCGCCTCTTCTGCTGCTGCTCGCTGCTCCTGCTGGTTGGCAAGGGCAGACTGGAAACTGCCGCTGCCGTTGACTCGTGCTGCTGTCCCAGCACCACCACCCCCACCAGCAGTCCTGCTGCGACCTGATGCAACAGCAAACATCAGCAGACTTGCTGAAATAAGATCTATGCACAGCATTTGCTGAGTGCAAATCTTCACCTGGAGCCAGTCTCAATTGGATCCAAGCATCTGTACCCTGAGATGCAAAGGAGCGGCTTCCCCCAGGCATTTGAATGAAGCAGCATTGCCTGAAGTTGATACTCATGAACCTTTGATTGCGCAGATGAGCATTGCAATGGTACACACACGAATGCAAGCAGCTGCTGGCAGCAGTGCTCTGGCCAGCAGCAGCATAGCCAAAGGCAGGGCCAACACCTTACTGCACAGTCAAGTTGCAGATAAGTTATATATATGAGTCGGACCCAACATAGCATAGATTAGAACACTACCAAGGCAGCAGTGCTTGTTGCTTGACTAAAAGCAAGTTGCAACAGTACCGCCAAGAAACAGCACACGACAGCATCGCAATAAACTCTACACATACACCATTCCATGCTTCCTTACCTTTCCTGGCTGCTCCTGCTGCTGCACTGGTAGCTGCTGCTGCTACAGTGCTATCAAACAGATCATCCAACACCTTGTAGTTGATCTTGTCAGAGAGCTTTTTGTTCATGGCTTCAACATTTGCCCTGGCAGCAGCAGCAGCGTTGTTTGCCTCAGGCAGGGGTCGGGGGCGAGCTGCTGCTGCTTTCCTGCTGCCACCTGACTTGCACCTCTTCTTACTGCCAGCAGCCTGTCGAACCAGCAGCAGCAGCAGAAAGGCACATTCAGCGCAATTTATTGTCTGAAGAGATGATGTGTGAGGAACATTTTTTACCCTGCTGGCTCATTGCCCCTGATATATACAGCCTGAGGATAGTTGCATCTCAGGTCAATTGAAAGCAGCACTATGAAGTGGCAAAGAGACCCACCTCTGGTGCTGCTGCTGCCGCTCCTTCACTGCCACCTGCTGCTGCTGCTGCTGCTGCCGCCTCTGCTCCAGTGACTGCTGCCAGATTCTCTCCACGTATGCTTGCCTCCATCGCTGCTGCTGCTGCCGCTGCTTCTGCTCTGGCCTTTTTCTGCTCCTGGGCGGCGATCCAGTCCTTGTTGATGTGGTTCCACAACACCTGGTGGTAAAAACAGCAGCAGCAGCAGCAGCAGCAGCAGTGTGGCAGCAGCAGCTTAGCAGTATAGACCAGGATTAGGCACTGCTCAGACATAAGACCTCACACAGCACTTCATAAAAGATTGGATGCTGTGGGTGCTGAGGAAATCTGGATTCTACGTCACACATTACTTAGTGACAAATGACAACTGTTATTGTGCACTGCCAGCATCAGCATCTGCTGCCCAACAGCCATCCAGTCCATGCCTCATTTGCTAAAGAGGTAGAAAGAAGACAATATAACATGTTGCGTAACAAGTCCAATCTTTGTGCCGTGTCCATTGACCTTCCCACCTCTTTAAGTTTGACCTCTGAGTCTGGTCGTATGTAGCTGGTAATCTCATCATCATCAACAGCCTCCAGATCAGTGTCAGAATCACTGCTGCTGCTGCTGCTGCTGCTGCTGCTGCCATCATGGCTATCACCACCCTTTTCACTCCTGGGGCCATTGTCACCTCTGGCAGCAGCATCAGCAGCAGCATCAGCATCAGCAGCAGTAGCCTCAGCATCTCCATCTCCATCATCAGCAGCAGCATCATCATCTGGACTGCGTACTGGCACGATGGCACCTGTCCAGAGTAGAGAGGCACAGCAGCACCACCAGCAGCAGTAGCAGTAGCAGCAGTAGCATTAGTGGTGGCAGCAGCAGCAGCAGCATCAGCAGGTGATGTGCAGGTTGACTCACACACCTTCTGCCTGTGTCGCTTCAGCATTTGCACAGAACATCATAACAACATCATAACAACACACAGACCTCACACTTGATGCTTCTAACGTAAAGCAGGCACTACCATTTTGGTATTATTACTGCAACAAGCAGACCGCAGCACAACACAATCGCTGCATGCAGAACAACAGATACGACCCACAACCGCTGCTGCCAACACCTTCACATCCATCATAGGATCATGAAAAACACCACCACCACCACCACCACCATTATTATTATTACATATCCCCTTAGTACCTGTTTCTGCTGTGAGCCCCAGCAGAGTTCCCTGCACAAGATCAGCAGCAGCACCACCAAGACGAACACCCAGGCCATCAGTGCTGCTGCGCACCACAGCAGCAGTATATGCAGCTTCACCATCATCATCGTCAGCAGCAGCAGCAGGGGTGTTTGGTCCTACAGCTGGTTGGCTGGATGGTGCTGATCGGCGACGACGCTTAGCAGGTGGCAGCTGCTGCTGCTGCTGCTGCTGCTGCTGCTGCCGCTGCTGTTGTCTGTACTTGTACGCACTCCCATATCCAAGAAGAGATGATCCAAACTCTGGCTCCCCCTCCTGCCCCACCTGCTGCTGCTGCTGCTGCTCCCCTTGTGCATCAGAAGTGTCAGGCTGCTGCTGCTGCTGCTCATCCTGCTGGTCACCCTGCTGCTGCTGCTGCTGCTGCTGCTGCTCATCTGAGTGCAGCACTGCTTCATGCAGCTGATTCAATGCTGTGTCCAGCTCAGCAACCTGTGCAGCAATGTCATCATCAGCACCGCTGACACCACCACCATCGCCGCTGCCACCATCAGCAGCAGCAGCAGCAGTCAGATCATCCCCATTGCCCATCAGTTCCTGAGCAGCCCCTTTCCTCCCTCGCCCTCTCCCTCTACCACGACCCCTGCCCCTGCCTCTGCAACCTGCTGCTTTGCCACCTGCTTTCCGCTGCTGCTGCTGCTGCTGCTGCTGCTGCCGCTGCGCCTCAGCCTCCATTTCCGCCATGATCTCATCATCGTCACCGTGCCCTGGCGCCGGCAACAGCAGCCTCACTGCTGCTGCTTCCTCATCTGCATCTGCTGCTGCTGCTGCTGCTGCTCCTTCTTCAATTGCTGCTGCTGCTCTGAATGCCGGAGGGTCGGCTGTGCCTCCCCAAATCCCTCCTGAAGTTTTTAAAAAGTCCCTGAAACATTCTTTACACATTCCTATGGCACAATGAGGGGCACCTTCACCAGAAATATGCTCACACACATTGCGCTGCTGCAGCTGGAGGTTGTTCTCGTCATCTTCCTGCTGCTGCTGCTGGTCGTCCTCTGCTGCTCCTGCTGCTGCTGCTGGGGGTGCTGGCAGAGCCTGCTGCTGCTTAGCAGCCTGTATGTACACAACACAAAATGGCAGCAACAGTCCACTCACCCTCACAGCTAGCAGTGCCGTTATAGCTCCTGTGAGCAACACACCCCATGTATACCTTTACTTACGTTTATCCTGCAAAACGTTTTTTTACCACGTGAGCTGCACAACATGTGACAGCGTTGTCATAACAGCAATGACAGCAATGCTACCACTATATGCTGTTTACTGGAAAGGTACACCGATCCAAAAAAGCACAACACAATGTTTACGTGATTATTGTTCTGGAATGTGTTTGTGTCTGTCTTTGCTACATCAGCACTCTCCCTGTTCCAAAAGAAAATTGTAAAAAACAGATTGACCTGAATGTGATTTATCCTGGATGCAGATTCTCTGATGCACAGGCAGCAGTGCGCTGTTTCAGTGTGTCTGGTCCTGTTGCTCTTTTAATAGAGCGACAGAACGAGACACACTGAAAGAGCACTGCTGCCTGTGCCACGGAAAAAACTGCATTCAGAATAATCTTAACATCCAGAAGCAACTGCATTTGGAAGCAACTGCATCCAAACAAGTCTGCATCTGAGAGAATCTGCATTCCAGATGATCTGCATCAGGCACAGGCTGACACTGAGATCCCGGCTGACTTGATCTCCCTGCCTGTCCCCCCTTGCCTCACTGCCTCACCAGCAATTCCAGCAGCTGCTCCTGCTCCTCCTCTGCCGCCTTTGCTGCTGCCTCAAACTCTCTCAGGGTGAGTGATGCGGCCTGATTGGAAGAAAACTCCCGCACGCGCTTGTCAAGGGTGGCCCAGCCAACATGAACAACACCCATCACATCAGCCTGATGATGACAGCAGCAGCAGCAGCAGCAGCAGCAGCAGCAGCAGCAGCAGCAGCAGATGCTTCTTGTAGACTTGCAGCCGGGTAATTTCACGATATCTCATTGTTATCGTTTGCATATTTTGTTTGCATATTACTTGACTGAAGCAATGTGGAGATGGCCGAACAAGTGCACTTATTTTTGCTGATTTTCCAACAAAACTAACAATCGTCTCATGTTCTTTCCCTGACAAACAAGCAAGATTGGGATGGGTTGTGGCACCCCTCACACCTTTGTTTTGTACACGCCGTGCATATGGCAGGCCATCCAGAGTGCTGCCCCACATATCCCTGCTGGCCGCCTGCCAGTCTGCATCCAGTCCCGCTTCATCTGACCAATCAGCCTCAGCGCAGTGTTGCTTATCTGGGTCTCCTGAATAACATAACAAAATAACAAACAAACAAACAAATTATCATAGGATGATCTTATCACTACGATGGTGTTGTTCAGCTGCTTGCTGATGTACTATTCCGCTGCTTGCATTTCTAGTGAAACCTGTCTGCTTCGTCTCAGGATATTGTTGTATTCGCTTACTGTTATAAGTGAGGCAGTTCATGACACGCCAAGCGTGCGTGAATCCCTTGCCCCCAAAGCAAGTTTGACAGCACAAAGCACCCGACAGTGCCCTTCACAGAACATCTGCCTCCACCTTGACCTCCAGAACCTCGACAACCAATGTACAACATGTCAAACAAACGATAGTTCATCTGAATGCATTGTCAATTCACTGATACTGGTCCATAGTCCACAGCATGTTCCAGCATTTTACAAGAAAAAGTAAAAGCATAAAAAAATCTTTTTATTATTCTTTTTCCCCTGCCACCCACCGAAGCGTCCGGTGATGCTTCTCCTGGTATTTTCACACCGAGCTTCTTCACAAATCTGACGAGGTACAGACTCGGGTCAATTGGCCGAGTCAGGCTGGGGTGATCCTCAATGCGCAACAGCTTGGTCAGCTGCAGGTACACCGCACCAAGCTTGTACACATTCACCTGCAGACGAACACACACATAAACAATCAAACAGGTAAAGCAGCTTATAATCATTCACCTGCATACACACAAACAAACAAACAAAGCAGCCACAGCAGCACAGCAGCCACAGCAGCACAGCAGCATGTTGGGAAGGGTGTGAACGACTGTTTGTAGAAAACCGCCATGCAGTTGGACCTCCTGGTTCTTGCCGCTGCAACAGTGCTGGCAGCAGCAGCAGCAGCAGCAGCAGCGGCGGCGTACTTCATGATTTTAGCATTACAGCTTTGCATTACGAACAGTGAGCATGACTGTGAGCAGGTCAATGTGATGCAGCACAGCACTGTTTGCAACAAAAACCACACGACCAGTATCATATCAGCCTCATCACCATCAGCACAACTAACTCCTTCATGAACTGCTGCAGAGGAACCAAGAACTACCCCATGCCACAAGTGCATCATCATCACAGGCATCTTACCACACAATACCTGCTGTGTATGATGTGATAAAAGACAAAGTTACCAGCAGCTATGTGAATTTTCTGGTAAATACTGCTGCTGGCAGCAAATAAAACAGCAGAACCAGCATCAGCATAATAGCAGCAGCAGCAGCAGCAGCACAAATGCTGACCCCCACCCCCTCTCCCTCACCTGCAGCATGTCACTGAGGTCAATGAGCATGAATGGCTTTGACTCCTGTCTACAGATGATGTACAGGCAGCAGGCGGCAACCTGAGGCACCACACGACCCTTGGTGAACCCATTCTGAACAGCAAGACGGTACAACCTGCAGCAGCAGCAGCAGCAGCAGCAGCGGCGGCAGCAGCAGCGGCGGCAGCAGCAGCAGCGGCAGCAGCAGCAGCAAAACAACACAGTCAGCAGCATGTACAGAGGCTGGCTGAACGTCAAAAGAGCTTACTGCCACTGTGTGTGTGTGCAGTGGCAGCAGTAAATGAGTGAACTGATTGTAACAATCCTCCCAGGACTGAGGCTGCTGCATAACACTGCTGCCTGGCCCGGCTCAAGGGAGCCATGCTACTGCCAGTCAAGGCAGCCACCTGCTGAGCAGCCTGTCAAGGCAGTTTTATTCCCTGCCTGACTGCCTCACTGCTGCAATGCTGCTGGACCGCTGCTGGACCGCTGCTGGACTGCTGGCACTAAAGGCAGCCTGACTGCTGGTCCTCCTGCTGGTCTCCCTGCTGAACCTTGTTGACAGCACTCTGCTCATGTTACAAGTCATTCTGAGCTCGAGGCACGCTGCTCAGACCCAGAACGACCTCTGAACCAAACAGAGTGCTGTCAACAGCAAGGGTTCCTTCAGGCCTTGAGCATAGAATGCCAACCAGTACTGCTGGTGGAGAGACTGCTACGGCAGATGGTTTGTTTGTCTGGGTGATCAATACACAGCACATGCCTACTTGCATGAATTCCCTGTGGAAAGCCAACACACCACAAGACTCCTAGAGGTTGGGCCCCTGTTGTAGCTGCTGCTGCTGGCTGTTGTAGCTGCTGCTGGCTGCTGTTGCTGGCTGCTGCTGCTGCTGCTGCTGCTGCTGCTGCTGCTGCTGCTGGCTGCTGCTGCTGCTACTGCTGCTGGCTGCTGCTGCTGCTGCTGGTGGTGTGCAAGATACCCCTGAACCTCCTGACCCCTCCCCCCTGCTCCCCCTGCTCCAACACACACAGCCGCACACAGCGACACACACGCACTCTTCCCCTGTGTCTCTCACTGTCACCTGTGAGCGGCCTCCAGCACGTCTTGTGCTGGTCTGATGAGGAAGTGGTCGATCATGCCCTGCAGCTCCTGGCGGCCCTTGCCCACAGTGATCTCATGGCTGTCACCCTGAACACAACATGAGGGGGCGAGCGATAGACAAAATAACAACTGAAGTAACACTTGAAAATAACACACAAGACAACAAAAAGAAGGAGATGGGGGGTATCAGACTGCCGGATGGTGTGGCTGTTGCTGTTTTGTCTGGTAAGAGTTTGCAGCGGTCTGGTGTGACTAGGGCACTGCATGACAGGATGTGAAGAGGTGAGCCTGGTCATTGCTGCTTGCTTGAGCAGTGCTGTGTCTAGTCACTGTTGCTGGTGGTGATTCAGCTGCTGTGTGTGGATTTAGACGGTATGCAGCTTGTGCAAACGTGCTTCATTCTCAAGTGAAGAATGGCAACACCATAAACTGAGCATTGATGTCAATTGAACTCCCAAAAGTGCTTGCTGTGGGTCAATCTGGTTGCACAACAACACCAGCCTAAAAATTGAGGCAAAACCTGTTGCTGCTGTGCAGACTGCCATCCTGCCGCTGCTGCTAGCCATATTATGCAGCTGCTATACATCACTGACACTGTGATGGTGTGCTTGACATACTGCCCTTAAGATGCAGTTGCACATCTCCAGCCAGCTTAACTGTTTCTGTGCTATCAAGTCCTAAGCTGCTGCTGCTGCTGCTGCTGTGCACATCACGCCACACATCCCAACCATCAAGCACTCACCCTTGAGTTCCAGACTTTGCCGCCCGCCATGCGCTGCAGTCCCCTCACTGCTCCAGTCTCACTGACAAACTGGCCAACCAACTCGCCCTCGCCGTCCGCTCCTTTCATGAATGTCACATCTGTGCTGAAGGCGGTGTCCTCCAGAACACGACCACAGTTGGTGCAGCAGGTCATCGCCTGTGCCTCGCTGTAGTCAACCTCCACCTCCTCCACACATGTTGGACACCAAACCATGTTGACTGACTGACTGACTGACTGAATGACTGACTGACTGAATGACTGACTGACTGACTGACTGACTGACTATTTGGTCAACGCTGGAGGGTCGAGCTCAGCTGCTAATGAGCTATATGCAGCTGCTGCTTGCTGCAGGCAGGACTGGGAGGGGTGCTGTTGAACAGCAGTTGCTGCTGGTCAGTAACAACGGCGTCGGCTGCGTAGCTGGTTTGAAGGTGCCAAAATGCTGCAAACCCTGATCTTGCAGCCGCTTGTTGTGCACTGCAGCTTGCCAATCAAGTCGGACCTGCTGCTGGTGCTGTCATGTCACAATGCTACATGCAAGGCTTCAGCTACGCGTGTATTGCGGCTGCGAGCTCCTGTGCATAACTATTGAGGTGGCATCGCTGGTTGCTGATCATGTGAAAAACCTAGGCTGGCTGCTAAGATCCAGAGAGGCAGCACATGCACAACAACAAGGCACAAACTTCTGGCAGCACGACGATAGACTGTCGATGTTTAGCTGCTCAGTGGCTTTGTTCAAAGATCACTTGGTGTTGTATTACAGGGTTCGTACAAACTAGTGCAGTTTCCAGTCACGGTGGCAAATATGTTGTTCGGCGAGTCAGGGAGGTGTGTGTTGGAACGAGGAGTGATACGAACAAAGCAAATGGTACCTTAATCAACACGTGGATCATCACATGCGTGTTGTTGGCGTCTTTGACGGGACCTCTCTTGGGTGTCACATGTCACAGCTATTTTCGCTGGCACAGGCCATCTCACCCGGGCCAACACGCACTTGGCATATGCAGAAAGCAGGTTAGGACAGCTCGCACCTGTCATTGCTGTAGATAGTGGGATTACTGGACTTGCATCCGGCTATGGAGGGCATTGCAGCCTTAGATAGGGAGCTGCATCAACCCAAAACACTTATAGATGCGTGTTTACGCACGTTAGCGCAGAATCATGACGCGTTAGGTGGGCTTCCTCCTGTGTGTTGGCATCCTTCCAATGCTCAGTGCAACAGCTCAAACCATCACTGCAGGTGATTTAGGATGGCACATACTACCAGGTCAGCTCAGGAGTATACTGCATCCGTGTTCCCGCAGTCAGTTGGAGACTATCGAAGACAGCACACTGTAGGTCCCTTCCTGCAGCTGTGCTCTCCTTGCCACCTTCCACATCACCTGTTGCCAACTCATGTGCTGGCAGAACAGTGCAAATCATGGTGTTGTGTAAAAACGGTGGTTTTGGTGTCTGCCCGAAACCAAGCAGCAGTCTCTGTGTCTCCTGTGCAGCAGTGTTTCAGTTGCAGTTGCTTGCCTGACACACCTGTCAGCACTTACATCACTCTGTGGAAGACAAATACAAAAAACTCCATACCTTGCGCCTCCCGTTGCTGTCCAGTCTCTGAGTCTGCTGTCTGCCTGCTGTTCTGTCCACCTGCAGTGAGGGCAGTGGCCGTGATCTGACCTGGTACACCTGGCACCTGTGGTACAAGGTGTTTGTTCAGAGGTATGGGGCAGTGCGGCAAGACACGCAGCTGATACCACTGCCTGGACAACAACCAATGGACTATGAGCCACCACAAGGCATCAAGAGCCCTCCAGGTCAGTGCCAGCAGCAGTATCAGCAGCACATGAGACAGCAATGAGTCAGTATCTATAGGGAGTTGAATGATGGAGTTGGTATAGTCACAACTTCTCAGACAAGTTATATGCCAGCCAGCTGCAGTGCTGAAGGTGATTCACTGGCAGTGAATCACCTTCAGCACTACAGCTGGCTGGCATATGACTCGTCTGAGGAGTTGTATCTATGTCAATGATCATCTCATTCCCTACAAACAGTTACAAGCAGCTATGTATCCGCTGTCTCTCTGCTGTGCTTTTGTCTCTTGCCTATGCTATGCATGCAGCATCTCCAATCTTTCGTGTGAGTCTATCCCTTTTGCATGCATCATATTGCATATACCCATGCATCTGCTGCTTCTCCTGCATCTCCACCTGCTGCTCCTGCACCTTCAACTGCTGCTGCCTGCAGCGGACTACCGGGCCATGATCATGCAGTGTGAGGAGAGCGAGGCGACACGCAAGGCAGCAGCAGTGCAGAAGCTGAGGGGATCTTATCAAGTGGAGGCGAAGAAGAGGGCAGCCTCAGGCACAGATGTGAGCCCATAGCCTTAGGCCATGCAGGAGAACTCATGCTTGAGTCATGCTTGAAAATACATTGATATGAATAACAAATTGATATCTTGTTCATGGCCTACTAGTACCAGGTTTATTCATCACTGTTGTTGCTGGTTGTCAACCCAAGCAAGCAATAATCAATGATTAGGAAGCGCCTCCCATTTGGTGCTGCATCAGATTGCAATGATTTTGTCCATCACAGTTACATGCAAAACAGGGGTATCTGTTTGTTTATGCATGTTTAAATTTGCTAATCTGGGAGGTGCCAGAGTAATTGGGTTTTCCCCGCTGCTGCAGTTTACTACTAAGCTGCCTCCCCCAAAGCGTGGCCGCTTCAGTGCAGCAGCTCAGCAGCAGAAGCTGCAAACGGCAGCACTGGCACACAAGACCCTGGGAGGCAAACCAGGTAAGTTGTGACTTGAACTTATTGTAGAAAATCAAGGTGGATGCATGAGTAACCACATGTGGCATGATTGCATTTCAAAGCACCGTTTGCTCCTTACTGCCAGCAAAGAGTCTGCATCGGACAGCCCTCTTATCACAATTCCAACACAGGCAATCATCAGTGCTAGAGGCAGCTTCTCAGCACGGACTGGCACAGCTTCAGCAATTACTATCCAACAAAATGCAAGTGTCTTATGCGGACCATAATGCTGATAGCTGGACTGCAGGAAGGCCCCACTTGCAGTGGGCATCACTTCTTTCAACAAAACCATACGCTGCCAGTGACGCCGTGCCTGCCTCTTGCCTCCTGTATGCAGCTGTCAAGGTCCTCAGTGACCTGGGCCTGAAGAAAAACAGTTCGATTGGGCGCAGTAGCAGCAACGGCAACAGCAGCAGCAACAGCAGCAGAGTACTATACACCAGCAGCAGTAGGCCAGGATATCTAGCAGTGAAGCCAGCAGCTCCCAAGCAGCAACAGCAGTCTGCGTTGGCATGTTTAGCAAGAGAGAAGGTGATATCAACAACAAAACCAGCAGCAGCAGCAGCAGCAGCAGGAGGAACGAGAACAGCTGGTGCGGGTGCCTTGACTGGCAGTAGATCACTTGGCGAGATCATCAAGAGTGCTAGTGCAGGGGCCAGCAACAGCAGAACTCAAACAGCACCTGCAAGAGCTAATCTACAGCAGCAGCAGCAGCAGCAGCGGAATCTGTCTTCTCCTTCGGGCAAGCCACAGAGTCTGTCAAACGTCAAGCGCAACAGCGGTACTGGTCTTGGCTTGCTAGATACACCCATGAAACTAACAGCAGCAAACAGGTTGCCGCTGACTGCAAGCAGATCACCTTCTGCTGCTGCCGCAGCCGGAAATGATAAGAGTGGCAGATTAGGTCCTACAGCAGGGGGCAGTGCTCGGCAGCAGAGGCAGCTTGATCGGTGATCTGTTGGCATTCTGGCAGCACATGCTGCTGTTTATTGTGCCCCTGCTACCCCGTGGCAACCTGGCAATGTGGCAACCTGGCAATTTGGCAGGATCAGATGAACACACAGCAGTTTGCACCACATGCCCTCACAAAACAGGCCCTCGCCGTGAGCAGACAGCCTCTTAACGCTGTCTGTCGTCCGGCGGGACGGTAAGCACGTTGTCTACTGGTTATGATGGTCGACTCAAAAAGGTGTTTAAAAAGGCACGAGTTCGATTCTGAACTGGGGCGGATTCCTCAGTTCTCTGGGCGCCCTTACCAATGTCCCATTGCGTTGCGAGTGATCGATAGTCGGGCTAAAATATACTTGCCCTAGCCGTGTGGCGGTGCCACCACTGCTTGTGATGACATGTGCCTTCCATGCTGACGCTTGCTTGGCATACATGTTGCATCTGTCTGTGCACATACTTGATGCCTGCAATTGGAGGAAGGTTGCTGGGGTGTGGGGATTGGGTAGGCCAAATACCCATTGGTCATTGCAGTCTGCGTGGCTGGATGGTGGATTGTTGGACAGTGTTGTCCTAGCTGGGTGTGAGACAGTGAGTGTCATTGGACAACCTGGTTGACCTTTGGCCGGGGCAGTACTGGCCTGACAGTACTGAGACCTGAGCAGTGCTGCTCAGAGCTGGCTGGTCCTCAGGAGACCATCCCCTTGTAACAGACACAAAACAAAAGGTGGTGTGCCTCGCTGCAATTAATGCTATGGATTGTGGTAGGAAGAGGGCTAATGCTTTGCGGCGTGAGTGGCACATTCACCATGCACAATCTGCCAGCCATATTGCATCTGCTCCTTGCCACAGAATCAAAGCCGGATAACACAGTTCTTCCAGCCAGTGCCTCTCACGCCTACTCAGTTACAGCATAGACAAGTCAGACAGCAACAATTGCAGCAGCAGCAAGCTCAACGGCATCAGGATGATATGCGTTGTTTGTTGTTGCAAGCCAAACAACAAGCTGTTGCCAAGTATTGGCAGCTGTTGTCTGATTTTGTTATCTTGAACCCTTGTTTTGTGCATGGCTTTGACACTATGCCACATGATCACCCTTTTATCTGCCTTGATGATAGTGTTTTGTCTGCTTGGCTCCCAGGCACCAGTTGCAAGTGGCTGCTGAGTGCGGGACCCTGCAGTGTAAGCTGGCATTTCGGTCGAGCTCAAAGCAAGACTCATTACAGTGCTGCTGATTCTGCCGCATTCATTCATCGAAGTGGGCGAGCAAGGCTCTCTGAGCCTATGACTAAGTTTTGGGGCATTTCTTTCGGACTGCACACTTCTCCCAGTCTTGACTCGGAGAAGTACAATCCGGGCTGGCAAGGGGGGGGGGGGACACAGTCAAAAATGTTTTGATTGGATACAGTACTGCAGTTGTTGGGCATATAATACTGCAGGTTATACTGTAGGATGTTGTAAATGACTCATCGGATGTGCAATGCGATGTACTATGTGATGTATTACATGTTGTAGTACAACACAGGTTAAGACTTCTGCAAGACTGTTCCCAAAAAAATGCATTTTGTTTGGGATGGTCCCATGGGATTTGTCTTGGGAATCCTTTGGGATGAATTTGGGAGCTTTGAGACCCTTGTGACCAATATGGGCTATCACAATTCAGACTCGAGACAAAACCCTCGAACATACGTTAACCAATTATTTGATATTGAAGTTGATAGTTAAGTGCTAGTGAACGGTTGATGGTAAAGGCCGAAGCTGCTGCTGGCCAGCGTTGCCTGACACTTTCCGCTGCGAGCTGTCCACGATAAACCGAGTCCAACATTCTGAGGGCACTCACAACGTGTTCAGGAGAGCTTCTGGTGAGATTTAATTCAAAGAAAGTGGCCGTGTGGCAGCAAATGTGATTAGCGGCAACCCGCCGGCCGTCGCACGACACAGCAACGTTGGCGTATGTCGAATAGTTATACAGTTGGCCTAGACTAGTGCAATACGCAGGCATGGCAACAGGTTTTGCCTCACCCCTCTGAGCCAACTCTTGTTGCTGAGGCGGTCGGGGGCCGGGCAACGTACGCTAGTTGCAACACCTTTCAGCTTTGAACGCTGGCTAACTGCGGCATTACTCAAGTACAGCCCGAAGCAATGGGTCAGTGTCACCGAGTCAAACACCCCACAATGCTGAAATAGCATACAAGACAGTACACAACTTCTGCTGCTTGCTTGCTGCCATGCAGTCAAAATGTCAGAAGCTGCAGGCCCTGCAATAGACCCAGAGACAGCCTACATCGCTTGTGGCTTGCAGTCCAACCCTGAGACCATGCTGATCTGTAACAGCTGCCAACAGGGATTCCACCTTGCGTGCTTTGGGCTCCCAAGCATCCCAGAAGATGATGAATGGAAATGCCAGGGCTGTGAGCAGCTTGGTATACTGTCAATGGGGCAGCCGCTGGTGCTAGAGATGGCCCAACTGATGTACACTGACAGCCAAGACCCACACCTGACACAGGGCCTCTTCAAGGGCAACATCACGGCGTTGGGTGCAATTGACAGGGCCATGCTGCCACCCCGGCGGGAGGTGCAAGTGTTGGTTGAGGATGCCCCAGTAATTGGCAGCCTAGTGTTCTACTCACGTGCCAGCTTCAGCCGATTGAAAGGGTCCCCAAGGAGTCCTTGCAGCTTGCAGAGCAGCTCTACCAGCGCACTTCATCCCAGCTGACAACTGTTGTCCTGTGCAGCAGCCGCTGGGATATGTTTGGGCTCCCAGCAGCTGCTGCAGGGAGGGCCTCAGAGGCCTGGGCGTCTGGGCAGGATGCTGTGCAGCGGGCCCTGCAGGTCCTTCAGCAGCCCCCTAAGCAGCTCTGCCTGCTCAACAGCAGCAGCTCAGCAGCAGGCAGGAAAAGGAGCAGCAGAATCAATGCGGGCCAGCAGCAAGAGCAGGCACGAGGGGGCCATGCGCAGAATCTGGCACGGGAGCCAGCAGAATTTCAACAAAATAGGCAGCCACTGGAGCCCACACAGCAGCAGCAACAGATCACAAGGCCATGGCCTGCGGGGTCTTTGCAGCAGCAGTACCAACCTACACAAGCCTCCAGTCTGGCGCCTAGTGCCCAGCAGCAGCCCCCCTGCAACCTGCCACAGGTGCACAATGGGACCCAGCCTGCAACCATACCGCCTGCAGAACAACCAGCAACGCATAATCAGACACCATACGCAGCAGCACCCAGTGCATACCAGCCCTGGATGCATACAGGGATGCCCACGGGTCATTACCACCCAGCTTACCCACCCTGGCCCTACTATGGCTATCACCCAGTCCCTGTAGGACCTTGGGTATGGCCACCAATGCCGCCAGGCTGGGGTCCACAGGGACCAGCCGGGGCTGATGCAGGGCCTTGGGGCCGTCCACCAGCCATGCAGGCATGTCAACAGGCACCAGCAACAGAGGTGCCAGCCTGGCTTCAGCCCCTCACAACAGCAGCGGCGACTGCAGCAGCAGCGGTTGCCATGGCTGCAGTGTCTGGCAACAAGGATGCAGCACGGATGCAGCAACAACATGCAAAGAGAGTCCAGCCATCTCACCGGCAGCAGCTTGTGACTGAGGCAGCTGGTCGGTCATCACCAGGACTTGCTGAGTACTCAAGTGATGATGACTGGGTGCCAGAGACAGCAGCTGGGACGCCTGCAAGAAAGCAGGTGCAAGTACAAAAAACTCATTTACAAGGTGAGTCAAGTAACGAAGCAGTGCAGTTGCTCTGCTGCTCACTTGATGACTGGGTGAGTCGAGTAACCAAGCAGTGCAACAGAGCAACTGCTATAACCAACACCTGAGCTGTTTGGTGGTCAAAAGCAAAACTGCTTCAGTCCACTTGCGACAATTGACAGGGGCAGAGGATAACCTAAGGGACGCAAGTGGACCACACCTGGCGCCCACCCTGGGCTGTTTGGTGGTCAAGGCAAACTGCTTTTGTGTCCCACTTTTCTCACCTTTGGAACAGGTCTGTGCAGACCATGTCCACCCGCCCAGCGCCTGCCACACCCGGCTTTTGCCAGACCTCGCCCGCACCTAACCTGCCCTTTGCTGCCGTGCCCATTCAGGTCCTGCCCACCCCCCGGGTCCGGGGCTCACGGATACGCGTGAATCCCACCCTGGTCAAGCAGCTGGCCCGCAGGGTCTGCGCCGTTGGCTTGCCGCTGTGGAGACACCTGGTGGCTGCAGGCACCTCCAGGGCAGCAGCAGAAGGGTCCAGCAGCAGCCCGCTCAGCAGAGCCCGCTGGAGTCCAGCACAGATCAAGCAGGCCCTTGCCCAATTTGCAGGCATGCACGAGAGCCACAAGGCATTCCTGGAGCTGCCTGAGAACAGGAACCTGCCAAGGCAGCTGGGCACGCTGCTGCGTCTGCTGACGGTGACTGATGACCCGCTGGTCATTGAGGCCGACATAGTCACTGCCAGGTGAGACTCAGCCCAGACAGCAGTGCAGAAGTTGCAATAGATGTGTTCCTCACCTGGGCCTGGGCTGCTTTTTTACCCAATCTTGCTTTTGCCACACAGGTTGCTCAGCACCGTCCGCCTGCAAGGGCAGCGGGCCACCAGCCTGAACAACGTGCTGTCGGAGGCCCGGTCAGCATTCCGCCTGCTGTTTGGGAGGTGTCTGTTGCCAGGTGAGTGAGGCATTAGTGCTAGCCCCATGTGCTGCAGTGCACGCCCATTAGACTCTTGCTGCTCACTTGCAGGTGCCATGGAGCTGATCACACAAGCATGCTGTCTGCTTTTTGCAGGCATGACTGCTGCTCCTTCCACGGTCAAGGGGGGTGAGACGCTGCGCATTCACCTGCAGTCTCCGGTGCCAGTAGGTGCTGTGATTGACTTTGATGAGGCCCTGCAGGCCCGTGGCAGCCTCAAGAGGGAGCCTCGGGGGGTGATTCGTACCTTTGAGGCCTTCCAGCTGCACCTGGTGTATGGCTGGCATGCGCTGCTGCATCAGCTCAGGGACCTCCAGAAAATGGTAAGCACCTGTGCAGAAGCAAGTCCTTTATAGGGTCACTAATGAACACACAGGGCATTGCAGCGCACATCATCAAGAGGGCAGCCGCATGCTGTTGTGTCTTGTCCCCAAGTGACTCCAACTCACCCACCCACCTGCTGCAGGGGATCCCCGGAGTTCATCCCTGCAAGCACGCTGGACCAGATCAACAGGTGGACGCTGGTGGTGCAGGCCTGGCTGTTCCGGGGTGCGGTGGATCTCAGCAGGCCCTCAGACATCTGCTTGTACCACCTTGGCTGTTTCCAGCTGGCCTTGCCCAGCGGCCAGAAGACCCCCTTGGCTGCAGTAGTCCTCAACAGCCTGCAGCAGGGCCAGCAGCAGCGTAGCATAGATCAGGTGCTGGAAGCCTTTCGAGCAGCGAGTGCAGTGCTGAAGATCCACGTGCCCAAGTGCAAGCAGAGTGAACAGAAACGCCGCAGGAACGGAGGCCATTGCATAGACTGGTGTGACATGCGCAAGCCCCTGCTGCACCCCTCACTAGGCCTGTTGTGTCCCACCCGCACACTCACCCTCTGCCTGGCTGCCAGCTGGTGGGCCAGGGGGGTGATCAGCGCCCGCCTGCTGGGTGTACGCCGCTTCGGCAGCACCAAGGCAGCACCCAAGAGACACCAACAGCCAGACTTCCAGGGGGAGGCACATCGCTTGCATACAAGGTGCCAACAGCAGATGACATTCATAGCTCCACCCCCAGCCTGTACCTGCTGCACAGGCAGGCAGAGCAGCACTTAGGCAGCAGCATGAATGGTGATGAGAGCTCTGAGGCTGGCAGTCGTAGCGAGGGAGAAGGTGACGTGCCAGAGAACAGCAACAGTAGCGACGGGACGGCAGCAGGCAAGCCCCAGCCACAGTAATGGCTCTCACCCAAAGCCCAGCAAGGGGGGCAAAGCAAAGGTGCTGCTGAAGCTCAGGCGACTGAGTGGGTATGACCTGAGGCACTCGCTACAGGTGAGGCTTGGCTGGTTGGTGGGCTGTCAACTGCATCATGGCACTCTGGCATTGCAGTCAGTGGATCATGGCCCAGTGGCAGAAAGCATTGCCTGATGTCCCCCCAAAGGCTTGTTACAAGAACCAGCATCAAGCCTCCCACCCCTCCGCTGCTGCTGCTGCTGTCCTGCCGCCACACCATGCAGAAGGATGCCCTGCAGACTGGGGTCCCTCTTGAGCTCAGCGCCAGGCTGGCTGCACACACTACGGAGGAGGCTAAGCGCTATCCTAGCAATAGCTGCTATGAGCTGAGCGACGGGGCAGCAGCTCCCCTCAAGCTGGTGAGCAGTGTTGCTTGCGGCTCATTAGAGGACGGCACATGAGATCCCCAACTGTGCTGTAGCCAGAACCTTTAGAGCAGCATACAAGTAAACATCAGACAACTTCTCACCTGGCCTGCTGTAAACCTCTTGCATCGCTTGTGCCATGCAGGCCAGCCTTGAGTGGACTCTAAAAGGCCCAGTCCCCCTTCTCAGTAGCAGCATTGATGGCGTGCCGGTCGACCTGGGCCTGTTCAGGGCTTTGCAGAAAATGCAGTAGCAGCTGCAAGTACAGCAAGGGATGCCCAGCTGTCAGCCACACTGAGCAGCAGTGACATGCGGCGTAGCACCAGGCAGATTGAAGACTTCATAAGCAGCTTTGACAGACTGCCAGGGCTCAACACGCTGCTACATGGCCCAGTGCTAGGCAAGGGGTCCAACCACTGAGTTGCTCCCAGTCAAGCCGCTGCGGGAGCTAGAGGGCACCACCCACCTGAGGGCCACATATAGCAGCATATCTAGCTTCCTGAGCCGCCTGCCAATCATCTCAGCTGCAGGCATAGCCGCCCCTGCTGCCAGGCTGGTGCGTCCAGAGCTGTTGCAGTCCTATGTGGCTCTGGCAAGCAGCTTAGATGAATTGTCTGCTGGTTTCAGAGGATACCCAGCCGGGCCCCAGCCTGGGCCTGCTGCTGCTGGCCCGCAGCTGAAGCTAATCCACTACTCTCAAGTGGCATTTGGGGCTTCGGCGAATGACAGCAGAGTGGAAGCCCGGACCAAATGCCGCACATTACAGTAAGGCTCAGCAGTAGGTTCCTTGACGTATGCAATATCAACTGTGCGATTCTGATCAAGAACTCGCTGTAGGAGCATAAATATCGTGGCTCCCAGCTTGTACACGTAGCAGAGCATGCTGGAAGTGCGCCCAGATGGCTTCTGACCACGTACTGTGCCGTGACCGATGCACATGAACGTTCATGACAAGGCGGAGATGCGTGCGAGTGCTGTTACGATAGTTTTGCAGCATTGGTTGCTGTCGCAGCAACCTACAGGCATCGCAGCAACCTCCCTTACAGTGACATAGCAGGTAGCATGTTACTGGCTCTTTGGAGACCCCGTCACTCTTGTCGCTGCACGCGCACGTTGTGGTAATCATTGAGGACAATATATTCGGTTGGAACGATTGTGTGCTTCGTTATTGTTGTTGTTGTGATTACTAATCACACTGTGTCAGACACAGTGTTGTGAAGTTCACACCGCAAGCTATGACGACAGTCACAACGTGCGAGGCCATGCAGTTTCGTGCCATGTTGCCATGTCAGTGATATCATAGATACTGCAGCCACGTTAGCAGGTGCAGCGCATGAGAGCTGCCCTGTGTGAAGCCGCGGTAGCTGTGCAGCTTGCACAAGGCCCTAGCGAGGCGTTGCAGTTGCGATAAGGTATTCACCCATCAAGCATTTGTCATCTGTGTGATAATGGCATTACTTGCTTGTGCCACGCATCGGCACCCACCCGCCCCCACCTGGCTACCTTTCTGCCTTGTTTCTCATCACCGCACCGTCAGCCTACTCACGAGCCTTACTTACTGTCGGTGCCCAGGTCCAGCATGCAGCTTGAGCTGCCGTATGTCCTGGCGGCAAACAAGCTGCCGGACCCTGCGGCAGTAGACTGGCAGCAGCAGCAACGAATAACTCTGCGCACTGATGAGGGGCTGGACAATCTTTTGGGGCTAATACGGCAGGAAAAGAATCTTGAAGCTTGCAGACTGCATAGTTTCCGTGAGGGCGATCGCAACTGGTGTGTTGTTGAGGACCTTGGGGGGCTACAGTCTGGGGACTGCTTATGCATTATGGATATCACAGCAGAGACCGGTAAGCAGGCAGCAACGCAGGGAAGCCTTGTTGTGATCAATCGTTGCTGGCGTCTGCCGGTCGTCACGCTGTGCAGCCATGCCCATGCGGCTGCCCTGCTGCTGATTGACCCCCAGACAGGGCTACACACTAGTCTATGTATTGTTACTCTGCTTGGATTGTTGCTTATTCTCCTGCCTGTCACTGATAAGTGACCTATGCGTACTACTGCTCTGCATCACGCTGCTTCTAAGCATTCATATGCTCTTGTCTGCAGACTGGACGCTGTTTCAGTTGCTAACCTACCCTCTGCCGCAAAGCCAGTGTGACCTGCACCTGGCCTCGTCAACGTCAACAAACCAGTCAGCAGTATATCGGGTTCCTCGCATTGTCAAAAAGTGGACAAGCTATCAGAACCGGCCCCTCATAGATCATGTATTGGAGCACCAAGCAACAGCTGATAAAAGTAAGAAGTTACGGTAAGCCTGCTGTGGCACATGCAGCAAAGGCTTCCTATAATTCCTAGGCTGCCTTTCATGAAGCGATGCAAGTTTGCATGCCTTGCTAGATGTACTGCAGTGTGTAGTGACCATGCGTAGATGCGACCATGTGTAGTGAGCATGCCTTGGCAGGTGGTTTCAAGGACTACCTGTGCAGCCCATTCCAATGATATGTAATCAGGCAGAGTGGCCACAGTGCAGACGATGCCCAGTGTGACTGTCTTGTCCCCTGTTGACAGCAAGTTCCCGTGTGAGTCCGTCTGTATTGCAGTGGTGCTCGGTGTCCTCCGGAGGTCAACCTGGCTTCTTGGGCCAACAGCGAAAGCGCAGTCCAGTCAGACTTGTGGGTATATGCAGTCAGATTATTGTCTGACACTGCACAACCGCCGCGCCCGCATTGGGATGTGCACCCTCCAGCAGAGTTGTTCAAGCTGCTGCTCTGTTTTACTCCGGAGTTGCAGGGGGAGGTAGTGCAGCAGCCACTGCAGCCACTGCAGCCACAGCAGCAAGTTGAACAAGCACAGCACTATCAGCAGCCACCACAGCCACAGCCACAGCAGCAGCAAGACAGCAGCCATGTCATGTCCGATATAGTGCTGCTCAAACAGTGCCCCAACACAGGCAACCCCATTGCCGCCATGGTGATAGAGATGGAGAAACCTGGCGTACTGATGAATGCGGATGGCTCGATGCGTGACCTGCGGAATGGCTACAAGGATAGAGACAGAGTGTTGACTGCAGTTTTAGCACAGGTACAGTTGTAAGCCAGTCAGCGGCCCGCATTTATTATGGTGACTAGCAGCTACTTTTCATGCATACAGCAGCTTGTGTCTGAGTGCCACTCATTTATGGTAAATGTGTTGTCAATTGCTTGTGGAGACCGACAATCCTCACAGCCAAAGCTGCTGCCTATGGTCAGTATCTTACTCTGATCTTGCTGCCTCCTGCTCTGCTTGCATACAGAAATACAGCTATATGCTGGCTGGCAATGGCATGTGCTTGGGCATGATCAGTTGTTACTTCGGCTCATGTATGTTCTACTGCCCTGCTGATGCTAGGTAAGCTTGGCCCTGAGTCTTGTGTGCTTGATTGACTCCGTTCGCCTCCATGCCATCAGCCTAGCTGCACCTCACTAGTCTAGCTGCATATGCATGTGCTGGTGGCAACAGTATGGGTACCTCAACATGCACTAGCAGTGTGAGGTAAATGGCTGTGGCCATCGGTGAGTGAGTGACTGCGCGGACTGGGGGTTACCAGTCTCATAGCACCAAGGAGAGGGCATGTATGCTTGAGGGCTCCATGCTTCTCACCCCCTGTGAACAAGCAGTTTGGGGACCAATGCAGCTGTGCGTGCTGCATTTAGCATCCAACAGCGCGGCCTCATCAAGGCAGAAACATGTGTTTTGGTCCAGGAATCAGCTTTTGTGCATTGTGCATGGGCTCTAGTCGGTGTGACGAGTGCTTATATTGCAGCTGTCAACCCTCAGGCAATATGTGCATGCACCTCGCTGCAACTGTTGCATGATGTCGCCGCTTTTGCTGCTGTTACAAGGCCATGTCATCTTCTCACAAGAAAGTGTAATCGGCATTAGTAGATCAGGTTCATGCAGAGCGACAATCAGTTTGTGTGTGCATGTCTGTCTGCAGGGACACTCTCTTTGTGTCTGATTGGATCAGATCAACAGACCGTGACACCCCCGCATCCCGAGCCATGACTACTAGAGGTGTGATACATTGGATGCAAGGGCAGGCACTGGCGCAGCAGTCCCAGCGTTTGCCCATTCCCGAGGGTTTGCAGTCCCTCACTGAGTACCTGGATACCCTGCCCGAGGACCCCATGAAACAATCCCCTGAGGACGCTGGTGCCATGCACAAATCCAGCGATTCAACATGGGAGCCAAGTGGGAGTGTCACAGAGTGAGTGTGGTGTTGTAGCTGGTAGCTCAATGGCGATAGGTGGTACTTGAGCATTGCCTGATGCTCGATCACAACACTCGGTGATAAGGGCACATAAGGTATTGTGTGCCTCTTGGCAGTACCCATGGCATGCACTGAAGCTCCAGTGCGTGTCCTCCTGACAGATAAGGGTTGACGGCATGAAGCAGCCGTTAGCATCATCCACAGCAGTGCAACGGCAAACTCGATTCTCTTTGTTCGAAGTCCCGCAGTTTGCAGTGTTGTTTTCCAGGCTGTGGGATGCTGCCCTTGGCATCCACAGAAAGCTGTCGGCCGGGGTTCCCAACAGTATTCAGACTTAAGGGGCCCCTTACTTGCGCAGGGCCATTGTGGCAAATGCCCCACTATCACATATTTCTATAGCATGTATTTGTGCTTCTGATTGCAGGGACACTGACCACAGTCATGATGCAGGCTCCAGCAGACAGCATCAGCACGGGTTTAACAAAGCAGCAACATGCAGCATGCAACCCAACTGTTACACCAACCAGTGGAGGCTTCAGCTGGATAGTGTGTTGTTTGTGGGCAGGTGGTCTGTGGTGATGCGTGGCAAGGCCAATGGGCAAGCCGTAGCCATCAAGGTCTTTGGACCAGATACCCAGGGGCTAGCAGCATGGACCAATGAGATACGTGTGTATGGTGAGGAGAACCAGTGCAACTTATGAATTATTCAAGGGCCGGTGATGATTTGTCGTCTTAGGGACCTCAGTCAGCAAGGCTATCGGGGCTCCTGCAATAACCTGCCAGCACTCGCTCACCAGTAACTTGATGCACTTGATTGTTCTGCCAAGCCTTGAACCCACTCAACCTCAGCTTGTACTGCCCATCAAATCCCTAGGGCATTCTGGCCTCTTCATCTTTAACCAATTCAGCCTATGTCGCCAGATGCCAACATGAGGCTTGAGGTCGGCTTGTGCTGTTTGGCGTGGCATGCAGATGCATTGAAGGGTGTGCAGGGCGGCGTCATTCCAAAGCTGGTGGCGGCTGGCAAGGTGACAGCTTGGCCTGGCATCATGTTTCTGGCAACGTCACTGGTGGAGGGCATGCCACTGTCCAGCTTGCCAGTTGTGTCAAGTGGGGTTGCAGCAGCAGCAACAGCAGCCCTAAAGGCGATCTGCAAGCAGCAGCCCGGTTTCCTGCATCAGGACCTGCGGCTAGCAAACCTGCTGTGCAGCCCAGGTGCTCAGGATGATGCAAAGCCATCCGTGGTTGTGATCGATTTTGAAGTATCACGCCTGGATGGCAGCGCAGCAGAATGCGCAGCACAATTCAAACACCTTAGGAAGCTTCTTGGTGCTTGAAGGCAGCATTGTGCAGCATCATTCAACGAAACGGCAGCCAACAGTAGCGGCAGCCAACAGCAGGTAGCAGGAGTGTCTACTCTCACCCTGCCGCATAGGCTATGCTGCTGGAGGTTGGAAAGCACCAGCTTTGGTGATACTGTATCAAAAGAAACCAAGCAAAGCTCCAGCAGCAGTTGTGGCAGGTATGCCTGTATAGGTATATCTGCTACCGAGCTCTCTAGCGCAGAAGCTGGCTTTCAGCAGCAGCAAGTGGTCGTGAGTGTATGTGGCTCTAGTTGCAGCAGCAAAGGCGTAAACAGTGACAACAGCAGACCGCAGAGGTAGTACAAAACTGGCTTCAAAATAGTGTTGTACTGCTTGTGGAGGGGCAGGCGCTTGCAATGGGGTCAAGGTCGATATGAAGGACATCTGCAACCAACTAATAGAGAGGGGCACGGTCGAATATGGACTGGACAGCAGCAACAGCAGCAACACCGTCACAAAGCCATGGCAGAGGCAGCTCATGGATTGACCAAAGAGCAATCTGATACTGTTGACGCTGCAGAAGGTAAGCCGTACCCTGTTGTGGCGGAACTATCATATGCAATCCTCACACAAAATCATTGTAATGGTATTGGGTTTCATGTCCTGACATTGAGATGACGGCCCAGGCCGTCAAGGGTTTTGAGCAGGCCGCCACCATAAATTCATGGCACATTGGTCATGATCATGCATAGCCACCTTATGAAGCTACATAGCATGCTGCAGCAATCGCGCAATGCTTGTAAAGAGCAGTGTCCAGCAGGTGCAGGTATGAGGGGCCAAAGTTGCCAAACCCTATTGTAAAAGAAATTTAGCCATGCAGCAAGTTAAAATGCTATGGCAAATGCGCTGACATGCGTTGGGGGCGCCACCCTGTGTGCCTGCTTGGGCTGTCCTGGCTGCCATATTGTGATGTGTGACTTACACATCACAGTGGCATTTTGCTGGCTAATTGCACAAGCAGCAGAACAGACAGGCGGGCAGCAGCCGCAGCCCACAGGTCCATAATAGCGGAGATGAGCAATTATATTGAGCTGTAAAAGAAGCCAGGGAGATGACCAGCGCACAAAGTACTCACAATAGAGGGCACTGCTGGCAGCACAATAGCCATTCAAGGATGTAGCTCTCATGAGCGGTATTCAAAAGGCACTATGGAATTGTAGGGTAAGTTGGCTGAGGTGTTGAGTCATTGTTGCCCTTTTTGTTGCTGTTGTTATCAAACAACCTTCTACTACAGCCTGTCCTGATTGCAAGGTGCTCTTGATTGCTACTATATGAGTGGAGTGACATCAACACTCATGGCGTGCATTGAGTGTAGTGTCAATGATGCTTTGCATGCCTCCAGCCAATGCAATTCACATGTCTTCTGTACCCGGTACTGAGTTGTTTGATGCCTTCTGCATGTAAGCCAGTGTTTGCATGCCCATGCTTCACATGCATGTTGCAACTTTCGCATGTAGTGCTGCGCATATCTCATTCAGCTTCACGTCACATCATCCATGTATGTTCATCTACTTTGACTTTTTGGGCTGTTATGCTGGCTGTAGTGTACACATGCAGAATGCGGTGTGGCTGACAGCACAGCAGCACTGAACCCTGCCGGTAGCAGTTCCAGGTGCCTTGGCAGCTTATTTGGCCTGCTCTGGCCTGGCTCAGCTATTGGGAGCTTTACTGTGCTTCTTCAGCCACACAAAAATGCCCGTTTCCAGTTGAAATCCCGAATTCCGTGAATTTCTGTCAATCGATCAGTTTGCAAGGAGTCCTCCATGGCGCGTTGCGGTTCGAGCCGGGGATCCCTCGCTCTTTAGATATATTTCTGTGAGCTACGACTCTCAGTGGTGGGACTTGCTGTGCTTCATTTTGTTTGATTGAGCCTATGCTTACGGGTTGCTTATCGCGTTCAGGTTGTTGTGCTTCAAGTTGTTACCATCGTTGTGCAGTGGGTGTGGCTTGTGCACGTGCAAGTGTTTGTTGTAGTAAGTGGTATGTTGCTTGGTGGCTTTTTTTTCTGTCAGCAATTTGTGATCGGTTGGTATTGAACCGGTGACCTGAGGTCACCGGTGGGCAGTTCGAATCTGAGTTTACTCGCAGTGGCTCAGCCAGAGGAGGGGGAAGAGTGGCACACGTAGTGTCTGTTGTGCCTTTCGTGTATTCAGATCAGGCTGAGTCCCTGTTCGTTCAGTGCATACATGTCTAAGTGGCAGCAGAACATGTGTGAGCTGAGAAAGCAGCAATCAGCCTTAGCTAAGCAAGGTGAAGGGAATGTGTCACCTTGGTGGGGTGTTGAGGTCTGTCATTGTGGCATGGGGCTGACAATTATGATGTTCCCCGTATTTCAGGCTGATTCATGTCGCCAATGTGGCCCTGGAAGCGTCAGGCCGAGGCTTGGCTCTGCCAGTTTCCTAAATCTACAAATGTAACAATTCCTACGCTACATGGCTGTTGTTGATCACTGCAGCCTGGTGATATATGTGCACTGCTGAAGAAGGAGACTCAGTTAGAAGACCTCGCTGCGGCAGAAGGTGACGTGACATTTGCGAAAGATATGGTGAGCAAGAGACTGTGGACATCACAAACTGTTCAGGCTGCTGCGAAGGACATGCGCGATAGACTGGATGGTGAGAAGATCAAACGCTCCATTTAAAACTGCAGGGGCTAGCTACTGTCATGCGGCAAGCTTGCAGCTTTGCAGGTTTTCAGTGCTCGTACTTTATTGTTGTCCATAGTTGAATGTATGGCCGGCAACGGTGTTGCAGACCTGGCAGCAAATGTCACATTGATTTTTTATGTCACACTGTAATTTGAAGGATCTCCAGGTACACATCCTGTGCATCTGCAGGTGCTGTATGTTTTCCTTGAAGTGAGGTGGCTAGGGCACCAAATGCCAAACTTCATCATTATTATACACGAAAACAACATAGACATTTGCACGCAGTATGCCAGTGGAGATACAACTCGCCTGTATGCAGGGTCCCCTACTGATCAGGGCATGTAACCAGGTAACAGGCTTTGTTTACAGCCCAATATGAACGCGCCCTGAGCATATGTGCAAATGTTAAAAAGCAGTGCATCATGCGTGCTGGGAGCCTAAAGCCATGCTCTTACAGCAGAAGCCAATGCATTTGTGATCAACGCCTCCAACAAACGGCCCTTGCCTTCGATGTCCTTTCTGCAATAACACGAACTTTAACTGCCAGAGAAACATGCAGAAACCTACTCAACTGCCAGGGGAAATGCCTAGTACACTCGCCAATGGCCAAAAGGAAGCTACTTCCCGTCGAGCACTTGTGGAGGATGTAAACCAACACCACAAGTGTACTGCACAACTGCTAATACACCTGTACAAAAGCTCTGCAACTCCAACAGGACATGACAAGCTTGTATAACCTTAAGGTTACCATGCAGTTGCTGCAAGGCCCCAGCCAGTGTCATGATTGTTCAGTGACCCACCAACACTGATGCAATGTGATGCTTCAAAAGGCAGGCAAAACTATGCAGAATCTCATACGGATGGCACAGTCGCAAAATGCCAAAGCTTGCTTGGTAACATGCTACTGCGACCATGCACCACAAAGCCAAGAAGAATCCAACACTGTCAGAATCCAGCTTTGCCAGTACAACACTATTAGGCTCCTATAATCCCCCAAGCATAGCCATGGTTGACAATGTAACAAGCATCGCCTGGTAACATGTGAGGGAGCTGCTTGATGGACCCCCAGCATTCCACAAAAGCTGAGCTGCACACATACCTTGCCAGCTGTCAATACTTGCTGGACAGAGACCTCAATAGCTCAAGTGCATCGCCACATAGCAAAACAACTGACACTGTCAACTTCACAAGCTAAGTCTTGCTTATAGCAGGGCCGCATGATGCATGTACTGGCATCAACATCACACTTTCACACCATGTCATGGTCGCTATGCTGTGGCCTACTCTGACAACACACACCAATGACCTGCAGGCTCCTAGAAGGTGCTCCTGCCACTGTGACAGCCTTCAGACACCCCTTTATGTTGCACGAACACTCCTGAGGAGGCATGCTCCAGCGCCGCAAAGCCACCATCGCTGCAGCAGTAGTGCAATCAGCCGGCTCCTGTGAGAGAAGCAGTACACTGAGTTGTTGTAAGATACCTTGCATTGCAGCAGCATGGAGATACCTTGCTGTTGGCATATGTAGCTATGCGTAAGCACTGAACAAGAGGTGGTGCTTTGCCAATCCTGACCCCCACTGGTACAAGCACATACAGCAGCTCTGCTCAGTTTTACACAGCTGTCGTACAGAATTAGTACAGCAGAGCCCTCACATGCCACTTGCTGCCGAACAGCCCGCTGTTGAACAGTACATGAACACCAAGTACGGTTCTGTGTCAAGAGCAACTCGACAAACCTAGATTACAGTCTGTGATGTTATGTGGTACAGCCAACGAACCTTACTCTACAGAGCGGAGACCGGAGAAGATAGCAATCCAGGCCAGGATGACGGCTAGACCCAACAGGTAATATGGCCTCGTTTCTTTCCACACCTCCTTGTCATGCTCTCTCAACAACCTCTTGATCTCCAACTGTAAACGCAAGAAGGTGCCGTCCAGGTATAGGTGAAAAGGGACTGAGTCAGCGAAAACGTATCAAGGGGCTTACCTCTTCGTCTGGCTCCTCCTCAGCCTTACCACCGTATGCATTGCATGCAACCCGTTCGAGTGCCGTGAAAATATGGGTGCCCGGCAGGCCGTCAGCGTGCTTGGCCCGAAAGACATCAACAACGTGTGGTGCATAGAGCGTCTGCTGGCGCAAGTACCCAATCCTGGAAATGGGTGCGGAGATGTTTTTAACGATATTCATGCTCATGTTGTGGACGCAAGGACGAGGCAACAGCAAGCAGCAACAATATTGTATTAATGTGGGTGGAACGTTCCACCGTTAACGAGCGCAAAATACAGCAAGCTATTGGCAGTAGCGAGCTGGCAGCAGATGAATGTAGACCGCCTGTACTTGTGGCATCCAGCTTGAAGCACAAGGATTGCCATCACGCGCTGCCTCGTTGTAAGCATACCCAGTAGTTATCCACGGTGTGCGGGCAGTCACTAGTGACAGGCGGGCAGTGGGCGGGCACTGTGGCTGCCCGCCTTCTGCTGGCAGCAGGTTTTGTTAGTTTTTGTTAAGCAAATGCAGCGCAGTGGCACCGCAAGCATCCATACATGAAATATGTTACTATTGGATACTGTTTGAGCGTTTTTACAGTCTTACCCGGCCACCGTTTGAGCAGCACCAAGCCCTTCCCATGTCAGTGAGGCACGCAAGTGCCACTTGCAGTGCTAAGTTGGCTTGAACGAGATTTTGGACCGATCGCCAGCCACTGTTACAAGGGGGTGGTCTCCTGATGACCAGCCAGCTCTGCTGCTCAGGTCTCAGTACTGTCAGGCCGGTACTGCCCCGGCCAAAGGTCAACCGGGTTGACCAATGACACTCACTGTCTCACACCCGGGTGTGAGCCGGGCCCGGCTGGACAACACTGTCCAACAATCCACCATCCAGCCATGCAGACTGCAATGACCAGTGGGTATTTGGCCTACCCAATCCCCACACCCCAGCAACCTTCCTCCAATTGCAGGCATCAAGTATGTGCACAGACAGATGCAACATGTATGCCAAGCAAGCTTCAGCATGGAAGGCACATGTCATCACAAGCAGCACATTGGTCTGGCACAGGCATATAAGCAACTGAGTG
>JABEVS010000377.1:0-63909 GCA_018290735.1 Coelastrella sp. MACC-549
TGAACAACTGGCTCAAATGAGCTTGCTGTATATGTATACCTACTGTGATCAAATACTGTGCTTTGCCCAATGAGCCTGTACTTGGCTCGCTAACGGGCGGGTTACACTCGTGTAACTTACAACTTGACTGGCCAACCAGCAGCTGCTGGAAAGGGTAACTTCCTTCCTTCAGCAGCTGCTGTGGATGTGCACTGCAGCGGCTACGCCCCTTTGTTGCAAAGAACTTGGCAAGTGAATCCTGAGAAGCTGGTCAAAAGTGGTATGCCCCTCATGGATTGTCTGAAGGCACTAAAGGCACAAGATGACAAGATGGTACCCGTGCAGGCCGTTTTGGATCCATTCATAAACAGTTTGATTCACGATCTCTGACGAAATTATTCCCTCAGGGAGCGCACAACGGTACTATCAGTGCTCGACTCGGATTCTGCCGAAGCCCTGTACAAGCCCGTGTACCCCTGCTTGTGGGTGACACCTGGTTGCTATGATCACACCTGGACAACATATTGCCTTCCAGGTCACAGTCCTTCCTTTTGTCTGCTTCATTTTCGCAAGCTCTATTACATGTACATCGAGTCTGCTGCGTTTTTGAAGAGCGCCTTTTGTGGTTGCACAATGTCTGCTATCGTGATATTGGTATAAACTGCACAACAACGCCCGCAACTAACACAGGAGTTAGGCTTGATGGCCAGAACCAAGGCGCGGGCTCTTCCTTGCAGAATCTAGCCGCTTATGTACACCAATGCATACAAGATGTGTGTGTATAGTTGAGGGTGGAGCACGCCATTGCTGCCTCTCATGAGGATGGCGTTGGTGACATCTGCTGCATCCACAGCACGAGAAATTGAAGCACTCTAAGCGTCGAGACCCCGACATCTGTAGTGCTTTTCAGACATTGTTGTCTGTCGTTCTTGTTGATGTGCAGCAAACGGCGAGGAAAAACACCGGCGGGGCAAAGATTAGCAGGAAACTGGCAGAAAAGGTTGCTAGGAAGGCCATCAAGAAGGAGCCAGCGGCCAAGACACCAAAGGGCAGTGTCAGGACAGCTGCAAGAAAGACAGTTGCTCAGCCTGGACGCAGAAGGGCACCAGCCAAACGGGGGACCGTTGCTCTAAGGTGAGACCGCTGTTCGGCTTCAGCAGTACTGCCAAGACGCATAGGCTCGCAGGGTTCAAGCCAGCCAACATACATTGCTCTACAAGGGCACACAGTGATCGCATTCACCGTAGATTTGCGGCCAAATTTGTGATCATGCCTATGTGCAGAGAGATACGAAAGTATCAAAAATCTACCGAGCTCCTGATCAGGAAGGCGCCCTTTCAGCGCCTGGTACGTGAGGTGTGCCAGGTTTTCAAGACCGATTTCAGGTTCCAGCCATCAGCCCTGGAGGCTCTGCAGGAGGCAGCTGAGGCGCACCTGGTGAGTAGCAGTATCCTGTTCCTAGATCGTCATGCAGCCAGTGCAGAAGTGCGTCGGGGTCGGCACCCTCAGATTGTTGGGCATTTGAGGACTGCTGCCTCGGCAATTCATAAACCACCATCATGGTTCTTGGCTGGCATCAGCCTGTGTCATGAAAATTCAAGTACAGACTGCAGATGGAATGAATGACACACCTGTGCAACCCAAGATTTGCTCGGTAATGTGCTGCAGGTTGCCCTCATGGAAGACAGCAATCTGTGTGCCATCCATGCCAAGCGTGTAACCATAATGTGAGTGATACCCTCTCTGTGCAAACGGAATCATGCCAACATTACAACATGCAGTTGCAAGCACACATCCATGCACAGCTGTTGTGTCGGGCGACGACGGATGACGTCATCCTTTGCCCAAGTCGAGGCGTCCTGTTGGATGTTGGTAGTACAGCAAACGCACAGTATACAAGCATCTGTCTTGTCTCAGCAGCCAGTTGAAATTGAGGACAACTTGCTGCAAGTGCTGGCTCATGGTAATGCAGCAGGCACATGGTGCAGTAGTCTATGCACACTGCACATGTCAGGGCATGCAAGGTATATGCTGAGTTCTTGCACCTCTTCTTGCAGGCCAAAAGATATGCAGCTGGCTCGCCGTCTGCGTGGCAAGTGAGGGACTTAAAGCGCCTTAACCGCAGGGGCTGCATCAGTTGTCTGAAGCAGAATGTAGGTGGAGGTGGGTTGGGTGCCAGCCTCACAGCTGCATTAGGCTGCTCAAGTGAATCCCAGGTCCTTACTACCCCAGATCACAACAACCAGTTTCACTGGGGGACATTTCGTGTGCTGGCTGTCGGGCATCGGCATTGATGTTGTGATGAATCTGGCAGACAGTTCTGGCAGCCAGGCACAGCATGTTGGCAAATGGGTGGCAACAGTTGGCTCATGCAGGGATGGTATGTCAAAGCAAGCATAAATGATGGTGCTGAAGGGCTACCACCCAAAACGTGTGTAGTATCCTCTGAACCCTGCCACTTGTGCAAAGCATGTCAGCTGTTGCCGCTTGATGTACAATCGCCTTTTGTACACTAAGTCTACTCTGTTTAGCTGTGCACAAGCTGCATTGGTCAAAAACTTTCAATAGCTGGCCAGATTCCATCCGATGCCATTGGATCCATCCTATGTCATCAAAGCATGTCATCAGAAGACTTCTGAGGCACTCTTAGTCTACTGAGTAACAAGTGTCATGCCATGCCACATATGGTTTATGTACAAGGAAATTGAGCCATGCAACGAGCCAAAATGCCATGACAAATGCGCTCACACCACAACGATCTGTGCATTGTTGTGGTGTGTTGGTCAGCGCTTGGTGTTTGGCATTACGCTGTTGCAGAGCTTTCTTTTGCCACTGTGGTGTGCTGGCCGTACTGCAAGAGGGACAGAGCCTCTGCATAGCATGCAACAGACACTGTATACAGGTTGATTCTGTGAGTAATAATAATAATAATCAGTACTTTGCAGCCATAGCATTACTGCCATCGGCCCCGCGCCTCAAATCTACCCAGTGAATTCAATCCACTTTTTGACAAGGCGGAGTGCATGATTATCCGATCTCAATTGTGAAGGGGGAAACCACCCGAGAACCCCTCCCATACAATGCCGAGAGATTCTGTGAGTACATTTGATGAAAGAGTAGGCTACTCTTTTCACAGTTGATACTGAGATTTGGGGTGATGAGGCAGACTCTGGGATTCGGGCTCAGTGCAGCATTGATGCTGAGCATTGATGCTGAGCGGAGCATAATATCATGCTGGAGCGTCATTTGCTTGGGTGTCGTGACGGTCCCTTCATGACCAGAAATAGTCACATACTATATGACTGTTAGATGGGCCCGATTTCGTTCACTGTTGAAGAAATATAGCCATGCAGCAAGTTGAGATGATATGGCAAATGCGCTGACATTTACATGCGTTGGGGGCGCCGCTATGAAATATTGCACTGGTATCATACCGTAGCATAAATCAGCGGTTGGTTTAACTTAAACCAGGCTGGAACTTCCCAGGCAGTAGTGTCTGTTTCTGCTACCTTGTGCACGTGCCATGGCAGCGCCTGCAGTGGCTTTGTTAGGGTTGTTCAGACATAAAAACACACAATAAATGACTTTGTAACGGGCAATGCCCGCCTCGTGTGTACGCTGCATATTGTCCTCCGTCCCATTACAGATCATAAGAAAGAAAACGGCCGGAGGACCTCCCGAGCAAGGGGGAAGAAAGTAACGGGCGATGCCCGCCTCGTGTGTACGCTGCATATTGTCCTCCGTCCCGTTACAGGCTTTGTGACATCAGCTTGAGTGACTTACCAGCATGCTGGGCAGTCGGCCGTTTCTGACATGCCATGGCAGCATCTGCACAAGTCTTGAGCCTTTATGAGGGAGCCCTAGCAATTGAGTGCAAGCAAACGACTCACTTGACATCCCTCTCATCCACATGGCAGCTACCGGAGGCCGGGCCACCTGATCTGAATCTCTTTCTCTGCACTGCAGAAATGGCACTTCTTCCGTCATCGTTGCAGCAATGCTACCTGCTCAGAGCTTCAGCTCGACCTCGAGCTTCCCCGGAGCCTGGCCATCACGCCGATCGGTGCTAAGCTCTCAGCCGTACTCTCAGGCTAGGGGATTTATGACTGCCATACACGCTGCCTGCGCACTAGTGAAACAACTAGCCGCTGATCAGCGCTCATGAGCCTCATGCCACAGTGTATCGGCCGCGGTCGGACCGAGTCGTGCCCGGGTAAGTTGAGGAATCTGGTTCGGAACCATCACATGAATGGAGACAGCTCGCATGCGAGAGGTGTGGCCTTATCATAGTTTCAATTGCAACGGTTACAGCGGCGGTGAGTGACTACTGAAAAAACTATACAACACCTCATGATCAACGATCATGAGATCTACATCTGAGATCTCAGGCTGACAAATGAGCCGTGATCACAATTTGGCTGGTCAGGTGGAGTTGTATCAGTTTTAGCTCACAGTGTGAGATCAGGTATGAGTACAAAACAACGTACAGTGACAGGATGCGCTGATCAGCATGCATGCTGATATAGATTCTGTGGCACAATGCCGCATTGTATCCTAGTCGGGTACTGAGCCTCAGTACTGGTCAGTACGGTCATGACAGATGTGCCCTACTCTTATACCGTGAGCCAGTGGTCAGTTCGTCAGCAAACTTGTCTGGCCAAGGCCCTTGTTGTCTGCGGTTGCTTGTCAGGAGATGCCCCCTTGTATCCTATCTATGTTTCTTCTGTTTTGCCAGGCCAGCACTGAGGGCCTGACACAACTTGTTGAACCGTTATGTGATTACCACAATGGTATCAACCGGGCTCTTGAGTCATGTACCCTGTCACCCCTGAGCTGGCTGCAAGCAGATGGACCAGGAGAATGCATCAGCAGCGTTATATACAAATGCAAAGTACAACGAAGCCTTGGTTGTGGCTATGGCACCTACAAGTGATCACATTGCATGATTGAACACTCAGCTGGGAAACATGACATGCACAGGTGCCACCTGTGCATATCATGTCAGGGCTTGCTGTGGACAGCATGCCATGCTGTACGATGGTTAAGCTGCTGTCACAGCAGGTCAGTGACCATCAGGTCAACTCCTTCACCTCTTTGAGCCATGGTGTGTTCCTTGATGTAAACACAGCTGTGTTTCTTACCTTGAAAGCACAACTGTTGCCATCTTGCCAGCCCCACAACCGGCCATCAAAATCCACAATGCTGTTAGACAGGGTCGGAGAATCCTCACAGAGTGGTGCAGCGTCCCAGGTGACTTGTTGTTGCCTGCTGGACCCTGTACTGTCACCCCTGAAAGCACAGCTCTGGTTATCCTGCCAACCCCACAGGTGCCCATTGCTATCCAGCACACTGTTGATGCTGTTGCGTGGCATGTCACATTGTGGTGCAGATTGCCAGCCTGGTTGAGCCTGCCGTGCTTTAGGGACCCAACCAAGCGGCCTGAATGCACAGCTCTGGCCCCGCTCCCATCCCCAAGGCATGCCGCCAGCATCCAGGACACTGTTTGATCTGTCCGGGCTTGCTGCACAGGCAGGTGCCTGCTGCCAGGTGCTGTCTGGCACTTCAGCCTGCACAGACACATAGTCCCGGAAAGCACAGCTCTGCCAGTCCTCCCAACCCCACAGGCGCCCTTCTGTGTCCATCACACTGTTACCAATTGTTGGAGCAGATGTGCAGTTTGGTGCCATGTCATACAGCGAATACGTTGTAGTGGTTTGGGCTGCTCCTGGGGCTTTCGCAGTGTGTTGCGGTGTGTAGGGTGTATACAATGGGGGTGGAGCAGGTGGCGATTTTTTTGGGGGTGGTGGCAGTACCACTGCAACACCAGATGGTACCGCAGGAGCTGGTACTGCCACTCTTGGTGGTGGAGGTGGCACCTGTGCGGGCTGTGGGGATGCTGGGGGCTGCTGAACAGTTGAGTGTCCTGCTGTTGACTTGTCTGGTACTGCTGCAGGTGCTGCTCTTGCTGTTGGTCCAGGTGACACATGGGCAGCTGCCTCAACTTGTACTGGCTGCTCAAAGAAAGATTTCAGTGAGGATGTCAGAATCCCAGTCGAGTTTGTCTGAATCTCTGCAATCAATCGCTCCCTGTCCGTGCTGTTAGCAGGGTTTGGTACTGAAAACTGAGTAATGACATCAGTAGTGGGTGTGGTTTTCTGGGAGCCTGCCTGCTGTTCATCTCCTGCTGCTGCTGCTGTTGTGTTCTGCACAGAACTGCCTCCCCCTCTTCCTCCTGCTGCTGCTGCTACCAGCAGATGTCTACTACCTGGTTGTAGTCCTGCTGGACTTGTCATAAGTTCACCCCCACATTGTACACTGCTGATGGTGAAAGATGCTGGAGGAATGTCAAGCTCTGCTGCATATGATGACACAAACACTGCCCTGTATGTCTCCAGCAGCTGCAGTTGGAGGAAAGTGCAACATCATGTCATCCTGACAGCACATCTGATGGTAAACAAGCGGTGTTGCAGTCTTGGGCTGCATTGATCACATCAGGTTCAGGTCGTGGTCTCAGACTTGACAGGCAGGTGTGCAAAATCAGGGGGGGACAGCAGTGGAATGTGGCGGCAGACTGCCAGCAATGATGAAGCACCACCATGAAGGTGCTCTGCTGCATAGAGACTATCAATGCAGGTTTGCTCAGAGTTGGCAGTGCACTGAGTGGGGTGCAGGGTGAATAATCCTAGCACAGTGATAGCGCAGTGTCTGAAAGTTGGATGTCTTACCTGACTACTGCCGAACCACTTGGCACATGACACAGCTGGTTGATCCGTTGGGACTGCAACAGTCACTGTGAAAGCTAACCGTTCATCTGAGTTAGCTGCTGCTGCTGCTGTTACTGCTGTTGTGACATGCTTGTTCTTGCTGACACCTAGTCCCACACCCAACCCAATGCCAGCAGCTGAAAGGACCAGCAGCAATGGGACTGCAACACACAGCAGCAGCTTGCGTTGCTTAGCAGGTTGGATGCTCACTGCTGCTGCATCCTTTGGTCCGTGTGCTGCTGCTGCCCTGCTGGTGATGGTGCGCTGTGCTGCTTGTGTGTGTTTGCCGCTGCCGGTGCCACCGGGACCGTCTTCCAAATCAGCTCTGCCGGCAGTCGCAGCAGCGACTATGCCGGTTGAGCCTGCCCTGTACACCCCTGGAGCAGCAGCACACCCCCAACAGGCAGCAGGTGCTGTTGATGCTCAGCACAGTACCACAGCAAACAACTTGTCACATGCTGCTGCTGTGCTGCACGCCACCTAGTGTAGGGCAGGCAAGGCTGCAAAACATACCACAGAGAACACTGCAGTGAAGTCTCTGTGTGCCTTCTGTTGCTGCTGATACTGAGAAACGTGCTTACCTAGCAGCCGGCCAATCATACCAGAACCTTGTTGTACAGGCACAAACATCTGCTCACCAACAGCAGAGTGCTGCTGCTTATTCCTGTGCATTCCTGCAGCTGCACCGCCAACAGGTGAAGCCTGTGACGGGCGCATTGTGTGTTCCGTATCAAGTATCCCACCTGCACATGCTGGACTGGAGTGTTGATGTTGCTGGTATTTGCCAGCCCTGTACTGCTCTGGGTAGCCTGAAGTGTCCTGATCATGACCTGGTGGTACAGACCCCATGTAGCCTGGGCCTGGGAAGCTGGGTGACACTGGCCTAGCCTGGGGAGGTGCTCCTGTCCTGATGGGAGGCAGCTGGGGCTGACCTGGCACAGGAGGTCCAAAGGTCAGACCGTCGTGCGGGCTGGCAGCATCAATTGGATAAGACCTCAGACTGGACGACAAAGCCCTGGGCCCTAGGTTTGAGTCGTAAACATCATGCTGCACCCCTGTCACGGGCTGTGATGCCTGCTGCACTCTGTCAAGAGTAGCACTGCTGCAGTCTGGACTGGCTGCTCTGAAGCTTGAGTATGCTACAGGAGATTGAGCCCTCACAGCAAAGCCCTGCTGCTGCTGCCGTGGCTGTATTGGTGATGTTCCCCCGCTGCTGTACTGCCGCCGCAAGCTTGGTTGCGCCTCCGATTGTGTGCTAGGTGACAAGCTCTCAGATGCAGCCCGCAACTGTGATGAAAGGTGATCAAGCAGCTGTTGCTGCCGCTGCAGCTCCACATACTCGGCCGCTATTTGTGCAGGGTCTTTATGAGGACTCATTCTGCCATTATAGCTTGCTGTTGCTGCTGTTAGCGCTGCAGCAGCTGCTGCTATTGCTGAGTTGCTGCCAGCTGTTGCCGGGCTGCTGCTGTTGGAGCCAGTAGCAGGTGTGAGCCAGCCTCTTGCTGCTTCACTATGCTGCTGTTGATGTTGGTGTTGTGGGTGTTGTGGGTGCTGCGGCTGCCAGTGTGGCTGCTGCTGCTCTCTAGCAATTGGTGAAAGAGTGAAGTGACTGTCAGCAACTCCGGGATCTGAGGGTCCTCGCCCTGACACAACGCTGCTGACTCTGCCTGCCGCCATTGCTGCAGCAGCAGCTTCCTGTAGCTGCTGTCTGCGTCTCTCCTCTTCCAGCTGTGTTGCTCTGCGTGCTGCGGCAGCTGCTGCTTCCTTGTCTGCCCGTACTGCCTCAGCCGCTGCTGCAGCCCAGATTGCCGGGTCAGACATTCCTGCTGCAGACAACTCAGCTGCTTGAATCCTAGCAGCAAGTGCTCCACTGGGGTGCCTACTCATAGCAGTAGGGCTTAGTAGGCCGGTGTTGTATGCAGCAGCAGTACCTGATACCTCCCTAGGGCTGAAGCCCCTGGGACTGATTCTGGGATCTCCATACCGCTGTGTTGCTGCAGTATAAGGACATGTTGCTGCTCCTGCTGCTGCTGAAGGTGAGGGTGAAGCTGCACAGATGGCTGGTTGTGGTAACCTGCTTTCTGGTGTGAGAGGCCTGACCGCTGCAAAGCCCTGGACATGATCTGAGGGCTCAGCACTGAAATGTGACGTGGGAGCTTGTGGCTGTGAGGCATATTGAACTGAAAATGGTGCAGAGGTTTGCTGCTGCTGGCCAGCAGGAGATGCAGAGTATGACTGATGTGAGAGCTGCTGCTGCTGTTGTTGCGGCGGGGGCTTCTTGGTCTTATACTTCATGACCAGCTGCTTTGTATCAGGACATAACCCTTCACCTGCGCATGCAGACGAACTATGAGGGACTGTTTGTTCGGGGCCCCTCCCCTCGTTGCGTGTTGCAGTACTGTACAGCTTGCTACAATGCGTGATGTGCGTTGATTGCTCGGACAGCTGCGCAAAATATCAGTATCGCTATCATGCTCCTGTACCTGCTCTTTTTGCCCGTTGCCATGGCTTGTTGCTCTTTTTGCCTGATGTGACTTGATGTTGGCCCGGCTAACCCAACGCGACTCTCGGCGCCATGCGCGGTATTAGCAATTCTTATACAAACCAAAAGCTTGGACTCTCACGGCAATTGCTTGCAAAGCTGTATCGCTGGCTCACTTGTTCGCACTGCTTGAAGCAGTACAAGGACTGGACAGCACGCAATACGCCAGATACCTGCCAGAAATCAAACTGTGGAATGTACTCAACCAAGGATAGTGCAATCTGATGTGTCAGATGGGACCAGGAGTGACACTCGACCACTCTTCTCAACGACCCTTGGCAATACGAGAATGTGCATTGGATGCGTTGACCTGGTTGACATTTACAAGAATTTCCCTTTGACACCTACTCCCGCACTTGCACCGCTGTGCAACTCTAGGTGTCTCCTATTTTGTAAAAACTCAGCCTCAGCCGGGCATGTAAGACAAGAGGACGAAGCAAGCACAGAATCACAGCAAAAGAAATGGGCGTTTGCTGCACTGGAAGGCTTTGTCACCCGCTTAGGCACTTGCAAGCAGAGTGCTGGAACTGACTGGTTGATGATTGTGTATATTACTAATAGTTAGTAACTGAGATCAGATACTGTGCAATGCCCAATAAGCCTGGAATTGGCTCGCTAACGGGTAATTTGCGCTTGTGTAACTCACAACTTGACTGTGGCACACCTCAGAAGCATTGAAGGATGTTGTCGTGGCCATGCTGTGCCTGCACACAGTGCCACTGTGTCTAGCGCACACACACTGCTGCCATGGTGGCTCTTCTGCTGCGCATGTCGCCCCATCCTCAGGAGGACTCCTGCGTGCCATAGTGTTGCTGTGCGGGCCAATGATGTTACACGGGCGTAGACAGTACTGAAGAGCATGATGGCAGGCGTGAAGCAGCCCTCAGAATAACATCAACATCCACAGACGGGTACCGCTGCAGGGTCTTCACCATCACAGCAAAGTCACCTGCACCACCAACGCCACAGTGCATGGTTTCAATCACAGAGTTATTCAGAATGCTGAGAGTGCAGAACCAGGACAAGCATGTCGGAGGCTTCCAGAGGCACTGCTGTCAAGTGGGGCCACATGACCTGCAGATCGGTTTGATCCAGGGCCCACACGTGTATTGTAACTAATAACTCACAAAGCGCCATTTGTGCAGTCAGTTTCTGCTGCGTGAGCACCATACCTGCCAGCAGCTGCTGCCGCACATTCATCAGCAGCGCCACACACACCCGCAGCAGACAGTCCATGCGGCCCCCTGGATCTGACAGCAGCGTGTCCCAGATGCGCACAGCATCAGGGAAAGAAAACTCTTGGGTCAATAGCAGTGTGATCCAGCGGAAAGCAAAAAACTGTGGGTCGACCTGCAGTCACAACAAGGGTGGCGCCCCCAACGCATGTCAGCGCATTTGTCATAGCATCTCAACTTGTTGCATGGCTCAATTTAATTCACAAGCACCAACCAGTTAGACCATCACCAAGGGGGTTGGCGCCAACACAGCAGCTCAGAGTCACCAAGGGGGTTGACAGCTGCGCCTGCTGTGGACGATGACCAGATCCAGATGCTAGTGTGGCAGTTTGAGGTGTGCCGTCCGGCTGTCAGCACTGAAGCAGCAAAACATCCAGCCTCCAAGCTAGGGCTATGGCAGATGTGAGGGCTGGTGCAGCAGTAGGGCGATGAAACACGTAAGATCAGGGATTTGCTTCATCCGCTTGGACTACCTGCCCTTCCAGCATAACGGGCAGCTGAAGGGACAAGTTGACCTGACAGCCTGCAGCGGATTACTGTATTACCATGTTGCGCGCCAAGCTCATGCAGGCGGCTCACCTTGTTGTTCTGCAGATGTTCAGCCAGCTGTGGGTCATGTATGTGCAGCAACTCCACCAGCTTGCTGATGGTCGCCTTGATCCCGCTGCTGCTGTTGTCTAGCTGCTGACAGAAGTGGTCCCTGAACTCACTGATCAGGTCCACAAAGCAGTAGAATGCGTCTGCTTCTGCATATCTTGCACTAGTCTTATCTGGGTCTGTCTTGAACATGTAGTATAGGGGTGCCAGCAGCTCATTCATGCCTTGGATGTAGCGCAGGCCAGGGTTGAGTTTGGCAAACATGAAGAGGCAGCGCTTCATCTCTTTCCTGTGCTGCTCTGCCTCTGCTGAGTCTCCTGAGAAGAAGTGCATGTCTGGATGTGTGCGCATCACATCACGGTCTATCTGCTCCATGATCTCATTGTCCTGCGGGGCCGACAACAGCCAGTTGAACACCCTTGCCTGAATTTCCAAATGCGGGTCAAATTGCAGACAAGGCAGTTTGTGCACAGCTACAGGATGACATAGCAGTTCAATGCACTCGCTTCCCGCCCTCAACTCAGTGCACTGGTAGTATGCCTCACAAGCTACTCCTTGACATGCACTGTGCATTTGAGGAATTGAAGCAACTTGAGCCAGATGAATTGTTAGAGCTCATGACGCTTCATCTAATGTTGTTTACACTGAGCAACTGCTGTGACAGGGGCTGCAATTAAGCACCAGCTGCATTGTACCTTGAAGTATGTGTGCCAGGTGCTTGTTGACTGCAGTGACAGCGGATGGTCATCAGGGACATCAGCCTTCAGCTGCTGCAAGCAAACCGCAGGACACAGGCAGCCAGACTAGAAACCTTCAAAACAAGGGGTGCTGAGCTGTGCTGCCAGCAGCCGGCTTCAGAATACTGCAACGCTCATGTTGGCGACAGATAACATCAACAATGTGTTCTCTCTCTGGTGCGCCTTTTCCGCCTGCTCCTATGAAACCCACACAGCACCCAGACCAGCAACAAAAAGCTTGCTGCTGAGCCATAACCGACAGTCTTCCATGTTCAAGTGTATGCGGAAACCTCAATAAGCTGTTACCAGCCCAATTACTGTTCCGAAGCGAATCTACTCCCAAGTCAGGCCAAGCTCCCCCTCTTGACATACCTGGACACCTGCTGAGAGAGCATCACCAAGGCGCATGTTGCTGTTGTTGCCGCTGCTGCTACTTTCACCATCAAGAGGTGACCTGCTAGCACTTGTGCTGCTAGGTTGGCTAAGCGGGCCATCAGCAGCAGCCTGATTGAGGGGATCTGCTGTGCTGCTGCTGTTTCTGCTACTTACACTGCTGCTGACTGCATCATTGCTGTCCCTGCTGCTGCTAAGTTGGTGCTGTTGCTTGTGGGGTTGCTGCCATTGCTGCTGTCCTGGCAATTGTCCCTGCTGCTGTTCCTCCTGCTGCTGCTGTTGCAACTGCTGTTGCTTCTTCTTTGGGTCTACGATCAAGTCCTGCACGTGAAACACAATGCTCAAGCTACAGACACACAGGTCATACTGAGTGGCCAATGGCACCACTGTGCCGGGTTCACCACATTCAACCAGGTACAACATCAGCACAGCTGTTCTCCCTCCAACAAATGTGGTCCAGCACTCCAAGATCCCTCCACATTGGTAGTGCTTGCTATCTCAGGTGCAGCGTGTGGTAGCCTGTCCTGTGTGTCAGGTCAGGCGTGATGAGGGGCAGATCATGGTCAAGTGCACACACCTCGCAGAAGAGGAGGTACTCAGTGCGCTTGCGGGCCAGCAGCTCATCCCACTCTGATGGGTCAGGAGGGAGGTACCTCAGCAGCAACTGCAGATGTGCCAGCACACCGCACACAATCTGATAAGGCAAGCCACCCTGTATGGTGTTGAAGAGGGTCTGCTCTGGCTGGCAGGTGTTTGTGCAGCTTCAGAAGAACACTGATCATGGCAATCAAGCCCTATCGACGACTTACACATCTGTCCTGTGGCGTGTAGGAGTCGCTTGACAGCAAGTGACCCGTATCTGGGCAGAAAGGCAAGCACAGCCTGCTGCTGGCAATGGCTTGTGAACCATAGAGGGTGTCCCTACCTTCCATGTCATTGCCCTGAGGCCATCTCTGTCTGGAATGCCTTGGTACGCCAAACGCCTAAGCTCATGCAAGTTTATTCTAGAGGCTAATAGCTCTTGCTTGAAGCGGCTGACACGGGCTTCAACTGGCACATATGGTCTGGGTGCCTCTGCTGCAGAAGAAGCCTGGAGGATTATTGGTACAGCAGGCCTTGGTGCACCATCTTGCCTTATTGTGAGCTTTGCTACATTGTCTATTAGTTCTTTAGCAGCTTTGGCGTACTGCTGCATTGAGCCAGTTCGTGCATGCCTCTGTCAATCCACTGCAACCGCTACGTACATGTCTGAAAATGCCCTGAGAAGTGACTGCCATACATTTTCTGTATACTGTGCCACAGGCATTGACGAACCGCTGCGGGAGGAAGGCATACGATTTCTGATGGGAACTGACAAACTTCTTAAATGAATTTATCAGTAGTCTGCGCAAGTAGCCTTGTTATGAAAAATTGATGTTTTGATATTATTGTGTGTGTGTTCGATCTATTGTGCCTCTCCAGAGCAAGTTCAGGCGGGTGTTTGCTGAGACAAGAGCACAGATGGCAGTGTCGTAGCGATCAACGCAATGAACAGAAAACTGTTAGGTACATCCATTCATGCACTGCGGCAAGGTGCAGGACCGCACAGCTCTCCAGCTGATGCTGTAGTGCTTGTCTCCTGCAGACCCGTTCAAAAGTGCTGCGCTACCAGAAGTTATTGAAGAGTACCTAGAGTATGGAATAGCCAAAAGCTGTGCCTTCAACAGGCGTGGAACTCTTCTAGCAAGTGAGTGATAGCCATTGATTTGCACTGGCCATGCACAGTGCTGCTGGCCTAACAGAACGGTTGGGCCCACAGCATGGAGGTGCTGCTGGCTTTTTGCTGATATCAAAGCGCCTGTTATGCAGCTGGCACGGAAGATGGGTACATTATTATCTGGGATTTTGAAACAAGGGGCATGGCAAAAGTCCTGCCAGGCCACAGGTGCGTGGCAGTGCCATATATCCCATCTTGGCACATTCAGCAACCGCATTCTGGGGTCAATGACAGTGATATGACCTCAGGATGATGATGCAGTCGGTCTCCGGCAACCTGCTGCTGGTGCTGGTGCTGACATCGATATTGATAGTGCAACTGTCAGCAGGCCAAAACAGTGTGTGCTCGGGCACTGCCGTACCGCGCGTGAAGCCTGCACACTCAGCAGCACAGCTGTACCTGTTTCTGCAGCAACCCAAATATCCAAGAAGCACCCAGCAAGGCACAAGCAGCAGCTGTCACCAGCTTGGCCTGGTCGCGCAATGGGCGGCAGCTCCTGTCAGGGGCGCTGGACAAGCGGTTGATCTTGTGGGATGTGCTCAAACTGGAAGAGCAAACCAAGGTATACGCCAACGACAGCAGGATTGCAGCCAACAGCAGCTATTCCCTCTTGCAATCTTATGTGCTTCTTTTCAGCTTAGACACCACCAGATGAGCAGCAGACAGGGTTCCTGCCGGGATCCATGAGATGAGGTTATCAGTTGATCTGGGTCAGCACAGCAGGGCGGTATGCTGTCCAACATGGCTGTATCTACGTCTACTGCAAGCATCTCTGCACATAATGTATTGATGACTGTGCCCGGTACCTCAGCTGTGGCAAGACAAAGCTGAGGGCTCAAGTCTCCTTAAGTCAGCTGCTGTCAACATAATCATGCTCTGCAGATGGCAGAAGTGTGGCTGCCAGGGACTGTCAACCATGTGTGCCTAAGTCCTCGCCAGCCGTACAAGGCAGTGGCATCTCTGCTGCAGACACCTCCTGTTTTGGTTGACTTCAACGCACAGCAAGTAACACCACTGCCATCAATAGACTTCAGAGGTGCGCTGACTGCGTCTGCGGTTAAGTGTAGTGAAGTGGATTGCAGGTGTGGCAGTGCCATGCATGCCACCATCACGTTGCACTCTGTGCTATGTTGCCACATGTGTATCTCAGCTGATGTCAACACCACATCTGCGGTTGGTTGCCCGTTAGAACTGGCAATCTGTGTCCAATTGATGGCCATGTGCCTGTACAGTTACATGCCATCAACATGCACGTGTTATGGGGGTGCTGCATATTTAGAAAATGCTGTGAGATGCCCCTGCTTGTGATGAGCTGCTAATCTCCTGCCCTGGTGTCTCCTGCAGCAGACAGTCAAGGGCAGCTGGATGTGATCATCAATAGCACAGCAACCGGCTTTGCCCTGCTCAGCAAGTCTGGCAAGGAGGTTTACTTGGGGCAGCTTCGTGGAGCCATCACTGTGTATGACACAGACTCTCAGCAAGTGCTGGAAGTGTTCAGGGTGAGGAGCTGAGCTTGTGTGCACAGGCAGCAGGGAACGGTATGCTACTAAACCGTAAGCCGTTGTGTGACCACATGTGGATTGTGGTGTAAGCCACTCTGTTGCTGCTCCTGCCTGTTGACACAAAGGTGTGTGTCGTTGCCTGCATACCTCACCTGCACCTGCCTTGTCTGACCAATACCCTGGTGCACACTCTTGCGTGCTTTCATCCTATCCTTGCTTCTCTTGTTGTTTGGCTGCACTGCAGCTGCCAGTGCCTGTGAAGGTGATGTCTATGTACCTGAACCGCAAGGGCAACATCTTGCTGGTCAACTGCAGTGACAAAGTTGTCCGCATGTTGGAGGTCAGGCCCCGGGCCGAAGGGGCGCGGCTGTACAGCCATGATGAGCTGAAAACTGCTCTCAGCAGTCTAGAGGTGCGCTGCAGTACCAGTGACACCGCACACACCTCACTTGAGCGAACATCTTATGATGGCAGGGCGAGTCTGATGCAGAACCACTACACCTCTGCTGCCAAAAGTGCAAAGACCAGGGGGATAGCATGTCAACGGCATATATATGCTGTGCACATGTGGTTTGCCTGTGTGTATGTATGCAGGGGGCAAGGGTTGGGTCTTTACTGCAGGCTCATGAAAACAGCATACTGCAGCTGTCATCCATCTCCTTCCACAACGCAGTGGAGAAAGACAATCAATGGCGGGGAGCTGTGACCAACCAGGACGATGAGCATGTAGCTGCTATTGTGAACAGTAAGGATGACCACAGGGTCTACATCTGGGACCAGAAGTGGGGAAAGCTGGTCAAAATCCTGGAAGGTACTTGGCAGTTCATAGTGCTGCAGCTGGCACCACTGGGACAGATGAGCTCATCTAGTCTACACTATCAGGATTAGGCTGGGCTTTTGGTCGTAGCCCTCATCAAATGCATTGCCTGAGGTCTTCTCTGCCTGCAACGACGAAGACTGGAGGCATCAACCTTTTGCACCTGAATGTTGGGATGCTGCAGCTTGTCGGGCATCACAACTGAGATGCCCGCTGGATGCATTCAAGGTGTGCCGCTCATGTTTGCTGTGTGTGCAGGCCCCCGGAGTGACAGTGCTCATGACCTGGCGTGGCACCCAACACGCTCATGCCTCATCACACTAACAAGCAGTGGCAAGGTGTGCTGTCAAGTTGTGTCCATTGCTGCAGTGTGCACCAACAACTGTGCAGCCAGGACGGGGGGAGGGGAAGGCTGGTCACACATGCAACAACTGTGTCTCCCTGTCTGCCATCCTTAGGACACTGGGATGCACGGCAGATGGTTCCTCGCAGCCGGGTGTCATCTCTGACACGACACTGCTGGTTGCTGCACATGCAGGTGTACATCTGGTCGCACATTTGGGATGAAAACTGGAGCAGTTTTGCACCTGATTTCTATGTGCGTGGGCGACTGCACTGTGACCGTTGTGCATGGAGGCAGAGCATGCAATTAACAGCTGCATGACAAGACAGCAAGATCCCGTGCCATGCTGCATGACAGGTTGTGCATAGTTGCATCTATATATGCAGTGTCATGTTGCTGTTCACCAAAATGTGGTCAGTCAATAGTCTGATCTGGCACATAGCTCTAGAGGAGCAAAGCTGCTGAGTAGTGTGCAGATATCATGCTGAGTGTGTGTGCCACTCACAACTCTGATATCTTGTGACTGCTGCCACAGGAGCTGGATGAGAATGTTGAGTACGTTGAACAGGAAGATGAGTTTGACGTGAATGAGAAACCTGCTGCAGCCATAGCTGGTGATGGTGCTGAGGAGGCTGCTGCTGTGGATATCGTGACCAAAGAGCCGCTGTATGTGTTCAGCAGTGACGAGGAGGATGAGGGACTCTCAGGGGACGAAGCGCCACTGCACTGGTTACCAGCGGTGAGCAGGGCTACAGCATACGACAGTTTCATGCTTGACTTCTGTTGATGAGATGCCTCAGGACAGGTTTGGTGTTTGTTGTCTCTTATCCTGGCTTGTGGGGGCGCGTCAGACAGCTGTCACGCCTCCAACACAGCTGGTCGTTGCCAGATCAGGGCAGACCAGATGTTGCCAGTGGAAAGCACCATCTGCTGCAGTGTAACCGTTTAAACACTGTTCTAGACAGCACGATGGGATGGCTGTTGGTGTGAGGTTTTTTCAAGGTGGTATGCACCATTGCTGACAAGGCGCCAATGGCTTGCGCACGGTACTCGTGCTGCTGCAGGAGGTGACCCTCCGGCAAAGCACTGCACCTGGTGATGGCCAGGAGCAGCAAGCAGCAGCAGAGGAGCAGGATGAGAGCTCAGAGGAAGAGTGTGAGTGCTTTGGCATGTCACATATGCTGGCCATCAGCTGGGTGACACCATTGGACATCAACACTCAAGTTGTGGATAACATGTGGTCCATCAACTCGCAGTGCTACCAATCACTGAACTCTGCAGAGATTGCCTGCCTCACATGTAGCATGTTGACTGCCCAACTCTCTTTTGGCAGCGCTCAAGAGTTTCTGGGTGGTTCATTGCAGTCAGGTGGCATCAACCTGCGACAGTGACTACATTGTGGCAAAATGACCGCCAATCAATGCAGCCTATCTTGCTGCTTCTACTGCACCTGTTGTTGATGCTGCTGTCACTCTCATCTGTGCACCTACAGCTGACGAGAATGACAAGCCAGAGCCGGAGATTTTAGACGGGCCACGCAAGCGCAAGGTGCGCTTTGACTTTACCACTGCCGATGATGTTGACCTGGAGGAGCCACTGCCACCTTCAGGCCCCAAACCTGGCCGTGGGCGGGGCAGGGGCCGCCGGGGGCGACCTCCCAAAGGTGCAGGGGCAGCTGGTGCAGGCCGGGCTGCTGCAGCAGTGCCAGGCATGGGGGTTTACGGGGGCTGGGGTCACAATGCAGGGTATTATGGTGGTCAGGACCCTGGGTTGCAAGGTAGGCCTGTGGCTTACCCAGGTAACATGCTGCCTGGACTTGATGCACAACAGCTGGGGCAACACCAGATGTATGGTGGGTGGATGCCGGGCAGCTTGCAGCAGCAGTAACAGCTGGTGGCACTGGAGCCATAGCAGCGTCAACAGCATCATTGCGCATCAGCTGCTGGTTGCAGGAAGTGGATGAGACTGTTAGGAGTGTACATACAGGTTTTGATCAAGGCACTGGCTGAAGAGGATAACGTCCTGTAAATGTTCAGGAAAACGCTTTATGTCGTATTCCAGCAGATTGCTGGGTTGTCTCCGGCGTTTTTGTTGAAGGCCTGCGTGTCAAACAGTGGGGTCATCACTCCATGGGTGGGGCTGACCTCTGCCAGAGAAGTCGGCTAACATTTAGCAGGCTGCCAGTGTCAGTCAGCAGTTTGAGGCCTGGCCGCTGGCCTGAGAATGGTTTAGAACCTTCCAGGTGTGACCTTGAGTGGCTGCTGTGGCATCAGTTGACCAAGCCCATGCCTCTGCGCGATATTGGATGCCACCGGCAGGCTGCTCATTCCCAATGACCGGGTCACCATGACCATGCCATGAGTGAGTCATTATGACAGTCGCAGTGCCACTACTGGCAGGCATACTAGTATGCCATTTGGTTCATTCAATGTTGCATGGGCTCAATCTCTTTCACATGGCCTCTGCGCATCTGCCATAGCATTTCAATTTGCTGCACGACTCAATTTCTCTTACATGGCCTCAGATCACTACGACTCGTCGGATAAGACACTATAAGTGACAATGTCACTGCCGGCACCCAGCGACAGCGGCGCTGTTGGTGACACGACAGACAACATGACGGATGAGTAGGAGGTTGCATTGAAGTTTGTCGTCTGATCACCTGGCACCCCGGGGAGTTGAACACATCCCACTGTCACCAGGCTTCTGCATCAACGTGGTGGCTCAGGCTAGTATAGTCTGGCTATGTCAGAGTAGTTGAATTACACAACAGTTAGACCTTTGCAACACACCAAGACCTCCCCTGCATTGAGATATCTATATGGCACACAGCAGCAACTCACAAGGGTGGCTGCTACTTAGCATGGTGTGCAGATAACTGGGATGAAATTCTCAATGCAGCCCCAATGGCTCCGTCTGACCACTGTGAATTCACGACATTGCTGCAACTCCCTGGGCTGCTGCACTGCACAAATGGCACTGTTGCTGCTGCAACTGCTGCTGAAAGGATTTGCGAATTACACACACACAACAGCCGCATTGCCATGAACATTTTTCCTCGGATGGGGGATGAAGGAGTCAGCCTTATATCTGCTGCTTTTCATCCATACTGCTGCTGGCGAATCATGTGCTGTGCCGCAAACTGTTAAGGGTCTGTAGTTACTTTGCCTGCCGGTTGACCCAGATGCTGCAGTTGCTTTACAGCTCCATTAGCGCCCTCTGCCTATGCAGTCTGCTGCTCCACACTGCAGCCTCTCATTGCCTCAAAAACTAGAATACAAAGCTGCTGCTGCCGCACCGGTGCTGCTTATACAATGCTGGTCTCCACCTCCAAGCCTGATGGAGGCACCCACTCCATGAGGGCCTGCACTGTCTGCGCTGACAGGTTCTGCACATCCACTAGGCGATTGTGGATCCTGATTTCAAAGTGTTCACGAGCATCCTTGTTTACATGTGGCGAGCGCAGCACACAGTATACGCGCTTCTTGGTTGGCAGCATAACTGGTCCTGCAAGCTTGGCTCCTGTGACATCTGCAATGGTCTTGATCTGATCACAAGCACGCTTGAGAATGCCAATGTCATAGCCCCTCATGCGCACACGGAGCTGCAGCAGATCAAGGGACGACGCAGCAATCAAACACATGATACACCGTATTGCACAAGGAGACCCTGTTGTAGAGGCCACAGGGCTTCCAGCAGCATCAAGGATGCAACGCTCACCAGTCACAATGGACAACTATGTACAATAGGATATTTGGATTTTTAAGTTACACTGTAGGTCAATGTCATGCGTGATTGTGCAAATAACCAAGGCTTTTACCTTGACGTTGCCTGAGGCCAGGGGTACTGAGCTGCTGCCTGACTCCTCAATGGCGAAGTTCTCAAATTCCCTAATGTCTGCTGCTGAGCTGGCTGCAGGCACAATGGTGTAGCGCTGCTGCTGCGGCCTGCACACATTGCTACGATTGATGGCGACGGAAGGCTTGGCAGCCACAAAGGGCCGGGCCCTGGTCACGGTGCCGCTGCTAGCCAATGCCTGCATTTTTGCTATCATCAAAATTGACTACTGGAGCAATCGTGGGTCAGGGACACGCTGTATAAGCGGAAAACAACCTAGAGTGCGCAAGACCCTTATGACCTTTGGCGATTTTTCAAGGCTGTTGTTGACCTCGACAATGTGGCTGCAGATTGTGGTCGCTGGTAATGCGTTTGATTGCAGAATGGGAAAAATCCATCAATCGCAGATGGCAGAACAAGGGCGAGTGTCCCAGTGCTTTCATTCCACTGTACATGTTCGTTGTGCAGAGTTCTTGTATCCTTAGGTGACCTTCGGAATCTTTAGCGGACATCACTAGTCACAGCAGTCGTGGCCCGTCCTTTAATAGTCACACCATGTCGCACGTTGCGGGATGCCCCAGGATTGCCGCTCACATGGTGTGATTCCTTTCCGAAAATAATTATGCCAGATGGTATGGAACGTTGGGCCTCGTGTCAGCCAGTGCAGCGGCTGCCTTGATGTCACTGCTGCCTTGATTTACATGCAAGGGCGGGATGACCGGGTGACCTGATCGGTTTGGGTAGTGACAATACCAGCTGCCAGAAAAGTAGAGTACAAGATGGATTTTTCTACGCATCTGTTAGGGAGTGTCATGCGGACACAACCACTTGCTGCATGGCTCAATTTATTTTAACATCACTGCATGGGTTTCTGATGCAGGACAAGTTTTGTTGTCCATCTGAGAGAGATTGAGCCATGCAACATGCGAAGTGTGCATACATGCACATCAGCTGCGAACTCAAGACGCCTGGTTGAAATCACTGACGACGATATTGTGGCACCCGACAGTTCTTCCTGCTTGCGACACTGATGGTCTCCTTCTGCAGCTTGCTGCTGACAGGATTTTACGACAGCTGCTCAGTCAACTTACAATGTACACCAACATTTTGTTGAAGACCCGAGTCTAAATGCAGGCTCATGGAGGCTGGGTGGGCTTGCCAGGCACCACAATATCTGGCCATCATTACCAACATCTAGCCTAACCACTCTTGCTCTTTTCCTTCTACATGCAGGTCCACATACTCCAACTTGCTCCCTGAAGATGGAGTTGCAACTGAAAAGCACAAGCTGCGATACAGGGTGCATGCTCCAATCCATTGAGGCGGATGCATGCAGACTATGTGATAGCCCGGCTGGTGCTCTGCTGCTCTGAGCAACCCCTACATGCTTGCTAGCTCAGCGCAGATGTGCCTTCAGCTTTAACGCTGCAATCACACTACAATATGGAACTACTGCAGTGTAGAATTCTGCTGCACTGCTTATCGCCAGCTGCTGAGCATGACATGCTGCATTGCTGCTGCATCTCCTAGGCGTACTTATGCTGCTCATGCATCCTTCTCAATCCACCTGAAGTCATACAGGACACAGCACGTCTACTGGTGTTGAACTGTGACATGGGAGAACTTATGTTGAACATGATGGGCAGAACATTAGTACAGCAGTACTGATGGCCTCTCCATTTACAATCACAGTCATTGCACGGCACGTGTCTGAGCCATCGCTGAGCAGACTGTCCTGCCACACACAAGTAGTAATGCCAGTTGTTTAGGCCGTATGCAGCAATGTCTGCAATTGTGCTACAACTGGCTACAGTGCCGCATGTCAACATGAATGTGCTGAGCAGCATCCCAGCCACAGGCATCAACTGGTTTCATTGAGGTTATGAAGATGCAAAAGAAACGGACAGCTACTCACACGAACAGGCTGCCCATGGCAATGGCAGGGATCACCAGGCCAGTCAGAGGTACAAACACTGCTGGGGCCCAGCTTGGGGGCACGAAGGGGTAGCCCTCAGCAGCAGCTGCAACGGTGTTGATCACGTTGGCAGCCTCAGCCTGCAACAGCGAGATGCACACGGGTTGACTTCAGGGCATCTGGCTGGGTGCAATGTCATTTGCAGCTGCTTTTCCCACTGCCACGCCAAACTGGGTTGAATTAATACTGGTGGTGCAATCGCCTCAGAGCTGCTGCTGGCTGTCAGCAATTGTAACTTTTCCAGATTACATCATAGCATTGACTGCGTGGGTCCACAACACTGATGGCGAGTATGTTGATGATCCTGCTCGTTGCCAATGCTGTCACTCTATCCACAACAGTAGTGGCCACTGCAGCATGGATGTGTCTGCATGACACTGCTGGATACGCCCACTGCTGTCAATGCTAGATACACGCGTTGCAATGCTGCATCATATGCAGCACTTCTGTGGCGCCACAGCCTAGATCAAGTATGCCAACGACCGACACTCACGGGTGCTGCAGCAGCTGCCACAAGAGCCAGGCTGGCCACACCAGCGGCTGCCACCTTAGCCTGCTGTTGGCTGAGAGCTGCCACAGGTCGCACTGCAGCTGCGCGTGGGCGCACGGTGCGTGCAGCACCTGCCTTCAGGGATGGCTGAGAGCGAACTGCGAGTGCCATTGTGTATAGCTGCTGATATGAGTCACAGATCCCTGTACAGGCTTCACTGACTAGATAGATATGGGCGTTGAAGGGCAGTATGTCTGGAGCACGCGAAGCCAGTGAGATCTGCGGTTTTGATGCCAACTCAAAACCCTCCTGCAATTCCCTGTTTGCTCCGACGAGTGGTCTCGTAATGTCTCTACGTAATGATTCCTTACGTATTAGTTGATTCAATTCTGTTCGCCATTACCGCTGCTGTGTGAATAAGTACTTACCCAGCTGTGTCCTGATCCAGCGCCGGGGGAACATAATGCCGTACAAAACAGATACCACGTTGTTGTATTCTATCCTTATCGGTCCATCGCTTGTCAGTCTACGGCCATGCTGCTCTGTACAAGCAGCACTTGTGATTCTGCTGATCACCACTGGCAGTCTGTGAAATGCACAGCTATGATTCACATCAGTGCTAAAAGTAGCACTTGTCAAGTTTGCCAGCGCTTTGAGGGATATCGTCGTTGGTGCCGGCTTTACAATGGCAGGCTTTGTCGCTGAAGGATAGGCTGAAAACTCCAGGCATTCTGAGGGCAGTGCCACAATGCTTCGACTGCACTTGATCACATACTAGCCAACTTACCAGAGCTTCACTGCTGTCTTATAGAGTGTATCGGCTACTGTGTTGTCTTTTCTGTCATGGAGCATAGTGGTTGCTGAGGCCCCCAAGCCGGCGCCTTTGTAACATCCGGTTGTTTGATGCTGGTCCGTAGTGGCCGTAGCAAGCAATACTTTAATAGGTATGTTCTGTTCTCTCTGAACCAATTGACTGTGATGCAATACTGGGAGGCCATATTAAGACCGCTCATGCATTGACCATGCAGGTGACACCTGTATCTTGTCCACATCAACTTGATGCAACAATGTCAGCGCATTTGCTCCAGATGTTGCCATGTCTCTATTTTTAATACAATGTAAAAGAATTTGAGCCATGCAGCAAGTTGAAATGCAATGGCAAATGCGCTGACATGCATGCGTATTTCATACAGTGCATCCATTCTTTTCAGGCTGCAGGCAGCAGTGCGGCATGTGCTTTCTTATGTTGGTTCGTACAGTGACTCGTATGGCATGCGTACTGCCGCATATAGCTTGCCAACAGTCAGGCATCATCAACAAGCCAATAATATCTTCAACCTCAGCAATGTCTGCATGCATAGCTGCGAGCTGGGCCAGTTCATGCAAAGCTTTTGTGTTCAGCCTGCTGAATGTAACAGCAGCAGGTGTTGATTAGATACATGATACATGTTTCAGGGTTCAAGTGCAGGTGCAAGATAATACAAACTGCATCCTTTGAATGCAAATTGCAAAATGCATCTGTTTAGCAGAGTTTGCTGTGTTTCAAAAGAGTTTGAGCCATGCAGGAAGTGAAAATGCTATGGTGTTGTGGCTGGTGGCTCATCATTGGATGTTGCAGCTTCCAAAGCTGCAGGCGGCCGCTGCTGCCAGCAGCAGTGAATTCTTGTCAGCGCTTGTGAGGTGTTTCACTGCTTGTTGGTAGTGGTGAAAGGCAGTGACAGCAGCCCTACTGTCACTACAGCTGCTGTTGTTGCTGCTGGCGCTGCATGGTCATCGCTGCGTTATTAAAGCACGATCATCGTGCAGCACTGTGAAGGCTGACAGTCTGGCTTGCATGTAAAAGAAATTTAGCTTGCATGTGTGGTTAACGCACTTCACCCGTTGGCACAAGCTGCAGGTGAGGTTGGTTGTTGTGTCTTACTCCACTCTGAAGAGACTTTACAACCTACTTCGGCTCTATCACTTTCACAAGCGGTCCTGCTAGCATGCTGCTGCAAGGCCACCACACAGAGCGCGGACCACACTCACTGCCAACACTGTCCTTGCACGCAGGATGTTGTAAGCATTAGACATGCCCATCGTATCAAAGATCCTCAAATTTTTAGTAACTTGATGCAGTAGCTCAAGAGCGACTAGCGACGTTCACGTCAGGTTGGTGTGCATGGCGAGAGATGGGTTTACAGCACTAATATGAATTCCATACATATGCGTTTTTTTGTTCAGCACGTATGGACGCCCCATCTTTTCACCCTGCACCCACGCTTGAAGGGCGGTACAGACTTAAAAGGCGGGACCAAAGCTCCAGTGCAGCCTCATCGATGTGTGCTTGCGCCAGCGCTTCTTGTCAACGCGCCACCAGGCTTTCGGTTGTTGCTGCTATTGATTGATGCACAACATACTCGAGTGCGTTGAACAACAGAACAGCAAATACAGTAGCTTGTAGCACCGTTGTAGCCGCAGTCGCCGACGTTTTCTTTTACAAACATTTGAAAAAGCTTTGCGTCTGGCGTTCCATACCATCAGGCCAGCATGGCTCCTCGCTATCCCATGCTGTTGGAAGTAGGTCCAGAAAGGCCCGCTTCATCTGATAGACCCGCCACTAGCCCAATCTACACAAATCCACTATCCAAGAACGGCCACCCTACCCTGCCGGGCGTCACGACTCTATATGAATCTTTCAAGTAGGTCGCATACAGTTGCTGCAGCGCACCTACTTTGCAGCCTGCACAAGTCTCTTACCAAGCTCCATCATTGCAGACTGAGTTGTGAGAAGTATCACAGCAAACCATGCCTAGGCTACAGGCCAGTGTTGGACGGGGTTGCAGGACCATACGAATTCATCACCTATGCAGAAGCTGGGAAGAGAACAGCATACCTGGCGTCAGCATTCAAGTCCCTGGGCCTTAAACGCAATGACAAGATTTGTGTTCTTGGATCCAACTGCCCAGAGTGGATGCTCGCTATGCAGGTCAGCTCCACTGCCCATGCAAGTCACTGTCTTGCCTGGCGCATCAGATGTTTTGACAACTGTTTCAGGTACTTGATCAGCAGCTCAACAACCAGTCTGACCCTCATACTCTGTGGTCGTAGGCCTGCAACCGCATGAGCTACGTTTGTGTGCCCCTATATGAGACTCTTGGAGAAACCGCCATCGAGTTCATTTTGGAGCATTGTGGGGCGAAGCTGGTGGTGGTGGCTGGCAAGCGCTTGGGGCGGGTAGCTAATGCAATCAAGCAGGCGCCCAAGGGGCAGGTGGTTGCGCTAGCTTACTGGGGTGAAGCAAGTCCAGTGGCTGTCAAGGTGACATGAGCTGGAAGCCTTCTCCGTGCCTGATGCAAGCATACTCTTGCAGATTAGCACCCACTGGAAAGACCTTGATCAGCCTTCACAGAATGTCTCCCATGATGCTATTAAGTACATATGCAGTGTCTGCAGCAGGTCAGTTCAACAGTGCATATGCGTGACCCTGGTGGTTTCCTGCTATGATCACATGTCTGCAGGCTGCACAGATGACAGGCAGCAAGCTGTTTAACTTGGCTGAGCTTGAGTTGCTGGGCAGCACAAAGCTGGTGGCAGCAGAGCCACCAAAGCCCGAAGACCTCAGCACTATCATGTACACCAGCGGGACAACAGGTGAATACACAATTTCTTTGCTGATCACCATCAGCGTCAAACTGCAGGTCGCAGTTTGAGCTCCAGCACTGCATCATCTCAAGCCCTGTGGTGATGAAGCATTGTGGTGGAAGGCCAAGCAAGTGGGCACTTGGACAGCAACTGAGACGACCAGATTTCTTTTGCTCATAAGGCATAAGCTTCCAAGGCCAGTCAGTGTGCCCAGGCTCAGTTGCCTCGCGTGTGTTGCCACTGCTCAGGTGTCCCCAAGGGCGTGATGATCAGCCATGCAGCTCTGGTCACCACCATTGCTGGCTGCAACCAGTATCTGGAGTCCTTCAATGAGACGTTGGGCCCAGATGATGCGTACCTGAGCTTCCTTCCCCTGGCTCACGTGTTTGACAGGTTAGTGTGTTTAATCACGAACATTTCTCTGCATCAAAGCCATCTGTACTGTTGGCAACCGCTTTGTGGTTCTGTGTAGCGGCGCGTGTGTATTGATGTGCTGCAAGGGGTGCTTCCAGGGGCTGGCAATCACAATCATAGGTGCTTCAGGCTTGCATGTAAGGGCACTGCATGATCTTCATTACAGGCTTGCTGAGGAATTCATGTTGCATAAGGGTGGCTCGATTGGCTACTGGCAAGGAGAGATTCCAAAGGTGCTGGAGGACATCAAGGCGCTCAAGCCAACCCTGTTCTGTGGAGTGCCACGGGTGTTTGACCGAATATATGCTGGCATCAATGAACAGGTTAGTTGGGTGTTCCCATTATGGGTGTAGCCTGTTGATGCAACAGCAGCATGACTGTTCTCCTGGGACGGTTCAGACAAGGAGCTTGCTCAACCTTGGGCTGATCACTTCCTGCATGGCTGACCGCTGACGGCATACATGTGACTGTTTGTTGCTTCTCACCGGCTGTCTTGTGCCTTGCAGCTTCGCGCCAGCATCTTCAAGTGGCTGGTATTCCACCTGTGCCTGTGGCTCAAGTCAAGCAACATGAAGCGGGGTATCAAGCATGATAAGGTGAGGCTCCAACGCTGTTTTTTGTACGTGTAGCTGGCACTGTCTCCTGTTATTGGTCAATCTTGGATGCTATTGCATGGCCCTTGTCAGTGTAAATGCACACACGTTTGCTGACTACTGGGATCCCTGCCACCTTTCTGTCGTATGCTGTAGGCATCCCCTCTGGCTGACATGTTGGCATTCAACAACATCAAGACAAAGCTTGGGGGCCGCGTGCGCCTGATCCTGAGCGGAGCAGCACCAATGTCAACGCGTGTGCAGGAATTCCTCTCGTGCTGCATGTGTGCCCCAGTGCTGCAGGGCTATGGCTTGACGGAGACATGTGCAGCAAGCAGCATTGCAGAGCCCTTCGTCTGGGATACCATTGGCACTGTGGGAGCACCCATGCCAGGTCAGCCACATACTTATCAACACATGGACAACACCTATGTGGAGCTGCTGTTGTGAAGCAATGGGCCAAACTTGTTCAGGTGCACATCAGCGTGCCACCATTTCACTGTACACCTTGGTGCGTGAGTGAGTCAGTCTTTGTTTGTGTGTACCAAGGAGCATGTTGTCCTGGGTGTTTGCAGGTGTTGAGGTGCGCCTTGAGGCCGTGCCTGACATGGGCTACGACCCGTTTGCTGAGCCTCCCACAGGCGAGGTGTGCATCAGAGGGCCTGGTGTCTTCAGTGGGTACTACAAGCAGCCAGAGCTGACAAAGGACTGCATAGGTGAGCCAGCCAGCACACGCCACACATGCACAGAGCATGCGGCACCTGGTGCCAGCTACCTGTCTGGCAACTACAAGGGGGGGGGGTCCCTCGTGCTGTTGCCCTTGCTGGCTGGCTACTACGGCTGGCTACCACATGCAGAACCAATGCCTATGCCCTCTGAGGGCGAATATGGCAGACCAAGAGCTTCATCATGGCCACTCGCAACACCTATCGCATTTGTGCCAGCAGATAGCATCACCACAACGTCTTTTGTGACTGTAGATGAGGATGGGTTCTTCCACACTGGCGACATTGCCAAAATTGTCAACCGTGGCACACTTCAGATCATTGATCGCAAGAAGAACATCTTCAAACTAGCACAAGGTGAGCCAGGGGCCAAGTGGCAGATGCAATCCACAGTGGACCAGCATCCTGCAGTCTGGCGTGTGTCCTGCGCTTACTGGGGATCAATCAGGCAATGCTGCTATCATGTTGAGGGCGCCCTGTGGCTTACCTGCATATATGGTTGATGGGGTGGGTTCAAGTCAAGTACAACATGTGCTGCGGTCATTCTGCAGGTGAGTACATTGCTGTTGAGAAGATTGAGAACGTGCTGAAGGCCTGCCCCTTGGTAGAGCAGTTGTGGGTGTATGGCAACAGCTTTGAGAACTGCCTTGTAGCAGTGGTAGTGCCGGCAGAGAAACCAATTATGAGCTGGGCAGCAGGGCGTAACATCAAGGGCAGCTATGAGGATGTGGCAGTGCACCCTGAGACCAAGGCACTGCTGCTGGCGGAGCTGCAAGCCACAGGCAAGGCTGGGAAGCTCAAGGGCTTCGAGGTGGTGAAGGCGATACACACCGACTCGGTGCAGTTCAGTGTGGACAACGACCTCATGACGCCCACCTTCAAGCTCAAGAGGGCGCAGTTGCAGAAGCATTACCAGAGTCAGCTGGACATGATGTATGAGCAGATCAATGCGGCAGCAGCAGCTCATGCTCGGCTAACCAAGGCTGGAGGTGCATTTGCCTGAGCTGCCTCAACACCTTCCGCTGAAGCAAAGGGTTGACATCATCCCCTTCATCACTGTTATGAGTTATCAAGTATTGTGGTACTTCTAAGAGCCCTCCAGGCGTGATCAAGGCGTAGCGCACACCATTGGAGGCACAGATAGGCAAATGCCTCCAGTGCCCCCAGCTAGTGCTGGCATAGGTGTATCCACTGCTGCTGGGCTGGCACAGAATGACCTGTGATTCGCCTTGATGACGGTCCTTGAATGTCAACTCTTGCAGCACCTCAACACAGTGTGCAGGTGGCCATTGATCCATCCACCATCGTCATGAAATGCCAATCTGTTGATACAGCATGCTAGGAAGACAATGTGCAATGCATCACCACCTGGGCGACAAATCTTGCTGCTGAGGTTACAAGACCTGTAGTGTGCATGTAGCACATATCAGATATATGCCTGTTGTTCTCACTATGATGTCCTTAGTTGCTGAGTCACAGGTGCTTGGCCAAACACTATCACTGCCAGCACAGGGCAACTATGTGCTCCTGTTGTCAGACCATTTTGTGACTACCCTACATAGCGCACCTGTGCAGGCCTGACAGCATGAGGTAAAGGCTGGCAGTGTACTGTACATGTGTATCTTGTACACCCTTATTAAGCACTTGCCAGATTTCTTCTGTGTAACAAAACAACATATTGCCACATGGCCACAGTTTTGGCTCTTATTGTGTGACAAGGATGGAGCAACTGCACTGTGCTCAATGGGCGCCAGCATTAAACATGCTTCCTGCTGCGAGACTAGAAACGTTTTCATGACAAGCGATTTACCATCAGGCGACTTGTTATGCCTGGCGTGTGTTTTGGGTTGCATGCCATGCAAAGTTTGGGCATGATATTATGATACTTGGCAATGGAGATGTACTGGTGGCATTGGATGGTTCCAGCTGCTTGATGAAGGTCCTGTTTGAGCGCTCTTGGCTGTGACAAGTGCATTGGATGTTAGCCTGCATCTTGTGCTGAGTGGGAACTTTCCTTATTAAAGAAGGCTTGCTGCCTGGCTGCACACTCAGATCATGTCAGTTTACTAACTTAAACAAGCTGCGTAAACCAGGTTACTGCTGTGCATGCCCTGGTGCTGTCAAGGGTACATGTTGAGAAGGCGTATTTACTTGTGCACACAGTGCTGTGCAATTGATGGAAATTTGGAATCTGAAGCATTTTAGATTTCCTGCTGCACATTTAGCACATCCTGGGCGTGACAAGCTCATGTGCCCAGTGGGCACCATCTCATCTAGTATTGGTGGCTAGGACTATGGTTAGGGTCGACTGTCAGCGACATTCTGCTTCTACAAGGGTGTGCAAGTGATCAGTTCTGCATCCTGGCTGGGGCACGATGGCAGCCTAACCATGTTCCTTGCGCAACATGATGATGCGGATGTGGTAATCATATCTAGGCGGTGTTGACAGCACTGGCAGCAAGTTGGCAATTCAAGCAGCCTGCTGAGTGAGTAAAAGAGACAGAGCCATGCAACATCAGATGAGCTGGCAAATGAAGCAGTAAGTGACAGCGCACTGCAAGTGGACTTTGCACAGCCCATCCACTTATGATGGGCTAGCCACACTGCTGTTCCCGTTGAAAAGAAGGTTGGCCGCCAGGTGATGCTGCTGCAACCGTTTTTGTCGTATCAGTTGACACCTTGCAAGGCTTGTCAATTCAGCTGTGGTCCCTGAGAGCTAATGCAGTAGTAGTAATGCTCACCACTGTCCAATCCTGAGCCCTGGTGCGGAGCCGACCCAATTGGCCTTGCAGAAGAAAAAGAGCCAACGTTGGGTTGTTACAGACAGTAGTAAACATACGATTTGTAGGCAGGGCCTGCAGAGCCCAAAAGGGATGCAGGAGGTTGCGTTCGTGATAAAACCAGGAGATGGCTGTGTTGTGTTGTTATCTTCCGAAGTCGCCACTGAGGTCATGTTGGTGCTCAGGATTACACAGCGGAAGCAGCAGCAGCAGCAGATTGATGCTGTCTTGTCACAGGTGCTCAGCTGATTCCGATCCAAGAAAACCACGCTCTTCACGGAAGGCTGTGAAGGTGGCTGCACTAGATCCCCAGCATGCAGGCTCCTAGAGTTTTTTAGATGACTCGGAAAGAGTGACCATTGCAACAACGTTTCTGACAGAAAGCCAGAAATCATACCTGCGAACGTGCGCTGCACAGCATAAGCTGTACGTGCCTGATCGATCCGCGTTTCCTGCTCACCTCTTCAAGCGGGGGTGCTGTCGCAGCTGGTTAATCGGACCACGCAACAATACCCCCCTTGCTGTGCAGCTGATTTGGTTGCTAGCAACATACCTCGTTATGCTATCCAGCGTCGCTCGCATTGCCCTGCAAGCACCTTCGGTGCAAGCTTCTGCATCGGTGCTGACGGGGTTACGTTCATTTGCTTCCGAACCAGCCACGGACCATGACAGGCAGTTACCTCAGATTCCACCCTTTCATTATATTCCAGTACCATACAGTGGCCCCAGCAAGGAGGAGGTGATCGCCTTGCGGAAGAAGTTCCTAAGCTCAGGTCAGTGTAGTGCCTGTCAGCTCACCATGTGGTGCACTCAGAGTCTCTGGTGGTCTGTCCAGAAACGACTCAAGCGCTAATGGGGTAATATTGGTCCTGCAGCGATGTTTTGGCACTTCAAGGAGCCTGTCATGATTACTCAGGGCAAGATGCAGTACCTGTTTGATGAAAAGGGCAAACGCTACCTGGATGTAGGTCATGAAATGCAGAATGCTGGCAGCTGCAGGGTAGAACACTCCTAGACAGTGCTGTGTGTACAAGATTGATTTCCCCAAGGGCGTCTGGGCCGTGCATACTTGACTGGGGCCAGCCATGCGCAGGGTATTGCGTATGTTTCAACTGGAGTATTCACAGCGATCCAGGGTTCCAGAACCACAGCCATTGCTGTTGTGTTGCAGGCTTTTGCTGGCATCGTGACAGTCAGTGTCGGGCACTGCCACCCTGAAGTAGTGGCTGCTGTCAACCGCCAGAATCAGCTGCTGCAGCACACAACGACTATCTATCTCAACAATGAAGTCGCAGAATATGCAAAGGAGCTTGCTGACAAGATGCCAGGCAATCTCAAGGTGAGCATGCTTCTATGATCATTGCCCACACATGTCTAAGCTGTGCTGATCAAAGAGCATCACAGAGCAATGCTGTTATACTGTAGATCTCAATCTCAGGTGTATCTGCTTGTTGCGCGGTGTGCTTGCGCAAGTCAGTCGTGGGAACTTTGTTGTGGCACATTGCAGGTTGTATATTTTGTCAACTCAGGCTCTGAGGCCAATGACATGGCCCTCATGCTTGCCAGGGCTTACACAGGAAACTACGACATCATTGCCCTGCGCAATGGCTACCACGGCATGAGTGCAGAGACAATGGGTCTCTGTGGCCAGCACACTTGGAAGCAGCCTATGCCCCAGGGCTTTGGGGTGCATCACGCCATGAACCCTGACCCATACAGAGGAGCATTTGGCAATGATGGTGAAAGGTGAGCTGGTCTATGGCTATGCAGAGTTTTGCAAACCTCGGGTTGTGCTGTTTCTGGCAGCAGGTCATCAGAGCAGAGACAGCCTTAACACAGGGTAGGTGGATCCGAACACACTCTTTGACATCTCTCCTGCACATGCTGCTGTCTGCCCAATTACGAGCTGACAGGTACGCTGCAGATGTTGCTGACATGATTGCTGGCGGCACATGTGGGCAAGTGGCTGGCTTCATTGCAGAGACTATTCAGGGTGTTGGGGGCACCACCCCACTTGCTGATGGCTACTTGCCGGAGGTCTACAAGGTGGCTGGCCAGTTATTGGGGGAGGCAGTACACTTTCGTGTCTAGTTTGATGCCAGAACAACTGTTTCCGTGGCACGCATCTACAAGGAGTGCCATTCAGGGTGGTCGTGTCGCTGCGCAATGCTGTAAGCGCTTGCCTTTGCTGCGTTCAGACTAATCTTGGATCCTCTGCTGCTGATAGCAGCGCTGTGTGTGTTGGCGCCAACTTCACGCTGACACCGTTAATGCAGTTGCTGACGTAATTGGTCTGCCTGCTGTCCTACAGATTGTGCGGGCACATGGTGGTGTGTGCATTGCTGATGAGGTTCAAACAGGGTTTGGCCGCACAGGCAGCGCTTTCTGGGGCTTTCAGAACCAGGGTGTTACTCCTGATATCGTGACCATGGCCAAGGGTATTGGCAATGGCCTGCCCCTGGCTGCAGTTGTCACAACACCGGAAATCGCATCTGCCTTGTCAAAGAGGATCCACTTCAACACGTAAGTTACCATCTTGCTTGGCAGTCACAGGGCAAATAAGCCTTCCTGTAGTTGATCTTACCCAGATGTTCCATTCCGCAATCTCACACCATAATGTCACACCACAGAGCCAGGCTGTGTCTTCTGCTGTATCGCAATTTGGTGTTTGTGCTTGTGGTTTGTACTACAGGTTTGGCGGCAACCCTGTGTGCTCAGCAGGAGGTCGTGCTGTGCTGCGGGTGATTGACAAAGAGAGGATCCAACAGCATGCAGCACAGGTAGCTCAATCAGGCGTGTCAGTATGACACTCTCAGCAGCGATAGAGTGCTCATCACACACTGAGCAGCAGGAGAGTGCTCAAGGTGTACTGCCAGCAGGACCTTACACAGAATCGGCTACACAACCCACACCTCACACTCTCTGACCAGGCTTCCACTTGATAAAAGAATCTTCTCAGCCTCGTGTCCACCATCAAAGTGCTCGCAGCAGCACCGACTTTGGCGTTGAGTGCAAGGAACACATCTGAGCCATTTGCCTCCTGTTTATTGCCACGTCTGTGCACACCTTGTTGCAGGTGGGTGATCACCTGCTCCAGCGGCTCCATGGCCTGCAGGCCAAACATGACCTGATTGGTGATGTGAGGGGCCGAGGGCTCATGCTGGGGTTGGAACTGGTCAAAGACAGGTCAACAAAGGTGAGGGCAGGCCGGGGATGCCACCATTGGTAGTACCGCCCACATCAGCAGCCGTCACTGGCCTGCTGCTATGCGCTCATGCGGACGGGTATGAAGCAGTTCCCCTGCTGGCATCTGTTTCTGTAGGCTCCTGCTACCGCTGAGCTGGCCGAGGTGTTTGAGCGCATGAAGGACATGGGGGTTCTGATGGGCAAGGGGGGCTTGCATGGCAATGTCTTCCGCATCAAGCCACCCATGTGCTTCAACAAGGCAGATGCAGACTTCCTGGTGGATGTCATGGACCATGCCATGGAGAAGCTGTAGACAAGAACAGCCACTCCCATGGAGTTGAGGGCGCTCTACTACCTCATAAGGCTCACATTTTACTTACGGATCTGGTGTGAATACTCTGCAAAGCAGATTATGTGAGGTTTAAATGCATAGAGTGCCAGTCTATCAGTGAAACCTGCAGCTGTCAGCAAAGCCTGGCCATGTGAGGGCACAGGGATCAAGTCAAAATCTGTGAGGTTGTAGTCAGTTTGTTATCTAGATAAGAGTTGTACCAACACCCACACAGCCCTTGTACATTATATGCCACACATAGGGCTCTGTGTGGCCCACATAGTATGTTGACTGTCTGGAAATTGCTGTGGTCCAGGACTGTTGTATGCAGTGGGTCAACAAGGTCCAACTGGCACCATGTTGGTGTAGTCAAGTTAGCAGTGTGCATGGTACTGTCTGAGGTGTTCGTGTAGGACTCAAGACGAGATGGGTTGTTGCATGAGAGTGTTGGTATGTGTCTCAGTGGCTGAGCGCAGGTGGCCCAATGGGGCGATATTTATGAATGTCAGCGCCCTCTGCCTGGCGGACTCACACATGCTGATGTTGTCATGTCCTCACTGAGTCATGTGTGCATCTTGTATGTATTGTTGCTTGAATGTCTCCCGCAGAATGGGCAAGGTCCGTGTGAGGGAGCTCATGATTGTGAGTGTTGGGTGGCTGGAGCCATCATGCTTCATCGACCCATGCATGCTTCATCAAACCATATGGGCCGCTTGGCAGAAAGGGTAATTTACCTGTAAAACTGCTAAGAGAGATTCAATCTCTCAAGTTGAGCCCATGCACCAGTTTACAGATTCAGTATGATTAGTAGGCTATGTAGCTGCTGCCAACAACTGAGCAAGGCAGGGTCTGCAGTTGATGGGCCACAGCTGCGCAGCTGCAGCATCAACCAGATGGGATTTCAGAGTTCAAGCACTGTCGTGACACTCCACTGTACAGGGTACCTAGGCCCATGCCTGCCACAATTCCGGTGCATTCTGTATCTTGCAAAACCCCTCGTTACAAAACCGTTCTGTACAGAATTTAAAGGGAAAGTATGAATAGTGACCAACAGCGCTTTACCAGGGGTCGCAGAGGCTTGCCTAATGCAATTGGCTACAGCTGCACACACGCCATTGTCCACAGCATAGATCACAGTTGCTGCCAAGTAATGCTTACAAAACCCAGACCACAAAAACAATGCTTACAGAAACCCAGACTACAACAAAAAGTGCAGGGCTGCAGCGCAGAAGCCTCCTAGGACTCCTAGGTATGAAGCAACCTCAGCTCATACAGCCACTGATGCTAGCTGACCAAAAGTTACAAACGGTGCACACACAGCGGCCAATGGACCAAACGAACTTTGCCCTCTAGACTGGCATTCACTGGTTTTTAATGACCACACAGCTACAACAATCTGTACAAGCTATGTCTGCTGACAGCAATGCTCGACATACAAGCATGACCAGCACTGGGCTCAGCAGAACAGTGATACATGAACCGGCTACCTCCACACTACATTGTCAAACTGTGCTTTGCTGCCCTTCACACACTAGCAGCAACAGCCACACGAAAGCCTTGATACAAAAAAGACTGGATTGAGTTTGAAACAACCAGCTCAAATGCTAGAAATACCCCAGACAGAGAACAAGTTGACCGTGGGATACGCATGTGTGACTCGTCACATCATGCATGGCTGCATGGTCTTACGAATCCAGACCTATGCCTATGTCAGCCACAGGCAGGACAGCTGCGATCCGATGGCATCAAAATTAGAAACATAGTTGCATCTGAACGTTCAGCAGTACAAAGTAGCGGATAACCAGGCTTGTCATACCACTCAATATGGAGTGGCACCCCTAAATCTCTTGTCAAGGTAGGTCAAAGTGTGCCAACCAACTGCATCGTCCACAACTGCTCCATGCTTGGGCATTGTTGATGAGTGAACTCGGAAGCTTTCACCAATGTGCAGTCGCTCAGGAATGTGCACCTCAACAGCGCAGCAGCAAGGCCATGCAGCTCCTCATGCAGCAAAACCAGCAACAGTGTCATGAACCTAAAATTACTGGACCAAACCACCATGCTGTTTCCAGTTTGAAGTGTGGGCATGCTGCAGAGCTTTCTCATCATCAACACTGAGACACAATGCCTTCAGCAGATGTGAGCGTCCCTAGCACACACATGCAGGTGGAGCACATTGGCCCCCTTGCAACTTGTTAGGCCGGGGTCAGCAACACTGCGGGACAACACAGAGGAAGCAGGAAATGCACACAACAGCCCCACACAAGAAAACATCACTCTTTGATGACAGTACACAGCTGAACATTTGCAGTCCACACTGTATAAGCCAACCAGAGGCTGATGATGAACCAGTTACAACTGTGCCTCCCTGCTGCCTGTGGACTCATCTGATGCAGGACTGGCTGGGATGGGATGGCTGCCAGCTGCAGTGCCAGCTGAGCTATGTGCTGCGGTAAGCTGCTCTGCTGGGATATCTGCTGCGGCCGGCAACACAACATCCTGACCTGGGTCACAAGGCTGCTGCTGCTGTTGTGACTGCTGACCATCATCGCCAGGCTGTTGATGCTGCAGCAAGTTCCCCTGCACCACTGCTGCTGTGACATCTGGGCTAGCAACAGGTGCAGCTGCATGCCGTTGCTGCACATCACTTTCTGGCTGCTGCTGCTGCTGTTCAGCCGCTTTCCTCTTGTCCCTTTTTCTGTAAGCTGTATTGTCGCTGCTACTGCTGCTGAGGTGCCATGCCTTCTGTAGGTCCGGGCCCAACAACCTGCTGCCAGGTGCTGGGTGCAGCACGTCAAAGGCTCCATGTGCCCAGCTGGTGAGCGCCAGCTTGATGTCATGATCAGGGGAGAAGTCCTGCTCAAACCTCACCTCCCTGGGGCCTTTGTAAGGCTTTGGCACAGTACGAGTGTTGTGCCAATAGAGCTCTTGGCCATCGGGAGGGTTCTGCACCAAAATTTCGAGCCTACCACGCCTGGCCAGCAACTCCACCACACTGCCTTTCATGATCGCTGTCTTGAACGGCAGCATGCTGCCCACCGTTATGCTGGAGCAAAATCCAGTCGGCCTCTCTGAATCCATGAGAGGACCAAGCAGCTTCTCAAACTTCTTCTCTTCTTGCTGACATTTATGTAACGACTTGTCGTCCTCCTGCACAGCAGGTGCACGTGACACATGATGGCCCACAAACATGCCAGGGAATCCTGCACCATTGTTGCCATCGACAACTGCAAGCCACGTGTCAGAGACTGTTCAGCATCACCAAAGAAGCATTGCTGTCCAAAGCAGGTACTCACCACCATGTTCAGAGGGACAACTCCAAACTCTACTGCTGTGTTGCCTCGCACTGCTAGCCGCCAACGCAGCACAGGCTGGTCTGCGGTTGATAAGTCTGACACCAGCAACTTCGGTCCCATCCCATCCAGCTTGATGCTCAGATAAGAACCAGCTATGGAAGGCGAAAGAAACCGATACTGTGGTGATGCTCCCTGTTCTGTAGGCGATGGTGTACTAATGGACCACTGGAAATTGGCAAATCCCACATTGCAGTCTTCTACATACAGTCGACCCAGCCAGCTGCGTCTCCTGCAGGGTATGACATGTAGCAAACTCAATGCCATGTGTGGCAGTAGGTTTGCGGTGCTGCAGATCCTGAAGGAGATGCTGTGCTGCATGCACCGGGAGAGGGAACGGTCAACAGAGCCACACCCGACAAAGGGCGGGTGAGCGACTTTAAAGGCACAAAGAGTCTGATTCACAAACCTTCAAAACCTATTCACCAGGGCCTATCACCCGTTTGCACGACAGCGAGAGCAAAGGCCGAGAGAGCTTAAAAGGCCTGACACGCAGCAACTGCGACGCCTCAAAACCGACCGCACGACCCATGAAAAGTAATACAATCTGCTGCACCTTACCTCCAGCGCTTGCACTCTTCCCCGACTGCCTCGCGCACAGCTTCTCTTGCAATCTTCTCCACCAGCCTCACACCGTTGTCAAAACCCCTGAATGCTTTACATGCCTGTGCTACTCTTGATAAAGACACAGAGTCTAATGATTTAAGGATGCGTTCAAGGACTTCTCGAGGCATACTAAGCAGCTGAGGAGCAGCATCGCTGCAGGTACTTGCGCTTGCAAGAACTTCATTGTTATCAGATACTCGCAGTCTCTTGCAGGGGACAACCTCAACCATATCCATGCGGCAAAACGGGCGCTGAAACGACTGAGCTCGACTCGATTTGCGGGTGTTGCAATGTTTTGGCGTCAACAATCAGCTGAAATGTTAGCTACTATGCTGGTGGCACGCGCGATGGGCGATCCCGGCTTTATGTCGAACCTCCCCGCCGCGGTCTACGCAAAAAGAGTGAAGAGTGAACCTTAGCGGTAAGGTGTGTACCTTTGTGGGCTTGTTTGCACACCTTTCATGAGTAATACATGCTCACACAGGTGCCGAGCACTTGCCCACACCGCGCCAGCCCTGATGCCCCACAGTCGAGGGCCTGGAGTCTGTAGAAGCCCTTCCACTGCCTGTGCATGGCTACCAACAGCAAACCGTGAACAAGGAATACTTGATGGTGACGTGACAAGAGCCCGGCTACAGAGTTTGGCAGCCTAATACACTTTGACTCAGTCAAGGCAGTTGCCAACTGGGCCACAGCTGCTGACGCTACAGTTGGTTTTTCCAGGTGGTTTATATGATGGCGGATGGCAGCAGTGACTAGCGCAGCTTAGTACGCAGCGGTCCAACGGCGAGACCAAGGTTAGGGTGACATGTTGGAGGTTGATCATGACTGTTCATGAACTGATCACCTTGCATTGCATGCATGTGAGCCTGGGCGGTTGGACACCCCTGCTGGAGGAGCTGGTGACTCCAAGCGATCAAGCAAAATCAAGTGAGTCATTTATTGTATGTTTTTTCTGTCTGAAAAACCCTAACAGCTGCCTGGTGCCGGTGCCATCATGGTGCGATTGTGAGGACCAGTTACAGTGACCAAGAGAGAGCGCACAAAGCACACGATATTCCGCTAGAACAAAACCAGCTGGCCTGTTCGGCTCATGGTACACTCTAACTCAACTTGAATCCATCTGGCAGTGTGGCTCGGCAGCAGCTAGTAGCATTTGCAGTCACTCCATGGTGCAAGCATGTCCAGAGTCAAACCCTCCTCCCTTTGATAAACACTGTCGAGTGATATAGCTGGTCTGTAGCTACCTATAATGACTTGCTGCATGCCCTTGTGGATGAGCCCATGGTGGTAACTAACAGACAACACTCTCAGTCAACCATTGCTGGTTGACCAGCTGCTGGCAGTGCAAAACATCCTTGATCGAGTCAGTCATGACACATTGTGGCATGGTATGCGTTGACAGTTGGCAAACCATTTACAAAGTACAGGTATCAGCGCATGGATTTAGCAGTGCCATTCCTGAAGAACAGCAGAACATGCCCATGTACCACACACCACCAAGGCAGCGACAAAACCATGCATGGAGGATCGACTTGGATGGCTACCAATGGCAACCCGCAACCAAACCGCATGAGCCCAGAAGACGTTGCTGGGGGATGCAATGGCCCAGAAACACCAACAGAAGCCACTTCTTGTGTTGTATGCATGTGTCGACACAAGTTGTGCAATGAGCCAGCAACACAATGCTCAACACAACCCACACATGCCACTGATATCCTGTACCACTTCAAGAGGCGTGGAACTCAAGCACCATCATGATGTGGTGCAGCTTGGCAGACATAGAACATGCAGCTGAGAGCATGTCTGCATGCACAACAGCACTTGCTACTGCTCATGGTCCTGTTCTCATCTGTTGCCCACAGGCGGGCCATGCAGTGCGGCTCTGCTAGACCTCACAATCATGGAGGCACACACCTGGATCACAGGCAACCCAGGATTGCACCACATATATGCTCCCACGTATATAGCTCCATGGCCTGCATTGTGATTCCAAATGAGAGCCCTGTCTTGTCAATCTCCAAGTGATCCCTACTGCAGCTAAAACAATGTACTATTCCTTCTGTAACTGACACCAGCACCTAGTGCATCTGGACCTGGCTTGTGCATCTTAGAATGCTTCACAACGATTGACCTGCCGCTGCACAGAGCATGGCAGTGAAGGTCCCCTACCAGCCTCTTTCCACTGCGCTGCTGCTGCTGCTGCAGATGGCAGCAGCTGCTGCTGTAGCGCCTTATGTTGAGGAGTGAGTCTGCAGAGCAGACACGAATGGACATAAACTCTTATAGCGTTGACCTTTGACATTAATGGGCAGTCAGGCGTAGGAGTGTAATTACAGCTGTGAGAAGATCCCCACCTAAAACGTCGATGAGCTGCCGTCCGCTTTGTGTGCAGCTCGCTGAAGGATAAACTGAGTAGTGTCCACAAAACGCTTAGCACAGTTCTCTATGCAGCTAGTCTCCCTGCTAGATAGATACGAGCCAGGCGAGATTATGCACTTCTCAAAGCACACTTCCGTCAGCGTGGCGATCATCTGCTGCACTTGAGCTAGCTGTTGTTCTCGCTCAATGAATGCTTGGAGCTCCTTTGAAGGGCCCTTGGCCTCTGCTGCCATGCTGTATGCGTATTGTCCCTATGGCCAGCCACCAGGAAATCAAGGAGCAACCAGCTTGGACAAGTAGACGTTCCAGGCAACCGCGACTTCGGTAGAGCTTCGAACTTCCCATACACACACCGATGAGCATGCATGCATGAAGCACAGCATGTTAATACCATCCTCACCTGTACTGCCTGTTGGTGTGAAACAACATGCCAGCTCGCTATAATCCAAGAAACCACCGTGTGAGGCAGCCTGCGAACTTGAACACCCCTGTGAAGGGAGTGCAAGCTGCAACAGATCACTGGCCTGAGGCAAGGCCAAACATGTACAAGCTGCCAACTTAACCTGCTGGCATGGCCAAGACCACATGTGAACAAACAGCCATCAACTTATGCAGGCTGGGCCCTTGCCACACAGAGTTGCAAATAGCAGAACGTGGCTTCGCTGGTCTGAAGTGCTGCATTGAAAATTCACTGCGTGCATGCATGCCACTAAGAAAGGACCATTGAGACCCGAAGAACAAGCCCAATGAGCTATCAGAGCGACCATCAGTCGTCATCGTCTACATCTAGCTCATCCACACCGTCAATACTCCCAAGTCTGTCATTGAGATGCTGCAACTGCTCTGCATCGATTGCAGCATCTGAATCAGTGCGAGAGGTTGTTGCTGCTTTGACTGGCACCTTATTCGCTGCCTTGCTCACTTCTCCAGGCAATTTCTCCCTGTTAACGGCTGTTATGTGCCCTGCTGCAACTGCAGCTGCCAGAATGCTTGGCAACTCACTGCTGTTGTTGTCAGTCGACAGAGACAGCCACACCACGCTTTCCCCTGCACTACATGAATTGAGCAACTGTTTGGTGCTGCATTCTGTGCCCACCTCCAAGCCAAACAGCTGCTTGAGCTCGTTATGAGACATGCTTGCTATCTTGCCACCTGCCTCCAGTGTCGCACCGGCCAAGTCTGCTTTCATTATCTGGCGCTGGTACACCTGCACAGGACGATGGCACCAGCCGACACAAACTGTCAGGGGACAAGCACCAACCGTTTGTCTTTGCATTATGGTGTGCTGGCGGGCAGATGTTGACAGAGGCGACCTGGGTATGCAAGGCGATGGTCAGATAGGGACATTTGAGTATGACATGTGCCGTGGATGGCGGGTTGACAGTTTTGTGCAGTGCAGCCTTCACTGGGGCTGTTTGGCATCCAGTGTCCATGGACTCACCTTCTCCTCTATAGTGCCTGTGGTGAGCAGCCTGTACACAAAGCATGGCTTGGACTGCCCATCCCTCCAGATGCGTGCCATGGCCTGCTTGTCCATAGCCGGGTTCCAGTCACTGTCATACAACACCTGCGTGCGCGTCTCATTCATTCAACTGCAGACTCTGGTGGAACATGCAGCAGTGGAGGACTCCTGTAGTACAGATGCCCAGCTGGTGGTGGTGATGTACAGGTGCAGTGCGGCACCCTGGCTAGCTAACACTAGTGAGTGCCGGGTTTGCCTGCTGTCAATCAGCGGTGTGGCACAATTTTGACACGACGTGAGTTCAAGCAGCTCACCAGATGATTTGCTCCAATCAAATTCAGCCCAGCACCTCCAGCTCGTGTCGACAGCAGGAAGACCTGCGATGGTTGTGGCAGCAGCAGCCTCATAGAGGAGTCTTGCTGCTGGATGTTAGCACTGCCGGTGGCTTCACATGCTGCAAGCCAAGGAGCTGCACCGCGATGATGTGCAACCCATGAGCATGCCTTGCTTTCACCCCACCCTAGTGCATCTGGTGTACCACAGACTGCTTGGCCCAAGCTGTACAGTGTATAGCTTGCAGAGTCAAGGTGCATGGCACCCCTCAGAGATGTCTTGTGCTGAGGCCTGCTGATTGCCTGCTGCCCACCTGGCAGGAGCTGCAGCGCTCACCTGACCCACTCCCCGTGTGTTGAAATTATCCACAATTGCTTGGCGCTCATCAACACTGGTGCCACCATCAATGCGCACACTCCGCCAACTGCAGGAGATGTGAACAGATGCAACAAACACCACACACCAGATGTAACACTGAATACATGTTGTCTTGTTTGGCTGGTGGGACTGTCTTGTAAGGCACCTTGACTGCTACATAATGGATGAAGCCTACTGCAAGACGCCTTGAACAGAGATGCTGAGGGATTTGCAACATATGATGGTGTATGGTGAAGGCCACAGCCTTGCTGGAGCTCACCCTTGACATTTACACAGTAACTGGTCAATGAGGTCCAGCGCTGTGGTTGATGTGCTGACAACCACCACCTTGCTGCCACCGCTTATAGCACCATTCAGCACATGTGACAGCACCATCAGCTTGCCTGGCAGAAGTAGAAATCAGATGCTGCATGTCATGTCGGCATCTTCATGATACATCATATATTGCTGACCATCACATGCCAAATAGCCAAGTAATATCACACATCATTGTGTGACATTGGCATCTTCACAGCGGCTGTCATGTTGGCAGTAGTCGTGACATATGAGTATGGCATATGAGTTGCCCCACCTGACAGCTGAACAGCATCAAGGGGTGTGTTGCATCCCTCCATTTGCTGCTGTAGCAGCTGCACTGCCAGGTCAGCAAGTTTGACCTGCCCCTGGCCTTGCTGCAGCAGCTCTGTACTGCTGCCAGCAGCGTCTGTGCTGCCATCTGGAAGCAGCAGCCGTGGATGATTGCACATCTTGCGCAGGATTGTGATTGCTGGGAGCACACCTTCTGCATCACCACCACGGCCAAACAGCAGGGCATTCATGCGCTTGCTGCGCAAGAAGTTGCTGTACAGATCAAGCTGCAGCGGCAAAGGCAGCAATAAAGGGTTAGACCTGGAGTGCTTAGAGGGCTTCTCAAAAGCGACATATACTGATCCGCACCTGCTGTGACTGCTGCAAAGCAGGTGTCTCAGCAAGCAATTGAGCTGCAACCCCACAGCAGCCCACCTGCAGCTGTGCCGGGTTGCAAAAGATGGTGTGCACTGCCAGGGGAGGCAGGTGCTTGGACAAGACCTCCTGAGTGCGCCTCAGTACAAATGCTGCTGTCTGACGCTGCAGCTCCCTGAGGCACATGAGGACACAAGCTACATCAGCCAGTCTTCATGCAAGGCACAGGTGAATGCATTGGCTGATGTACCAGGCTTCACTGCTAGGCCAATGCAGGCAGGCGGACACTTGGGATTATGTTTATCAACCAGATTTGGTAACAGCTCCAGCACACACAATGCTTCGTGGAGTGGCAGGCAAACTGCAGTGTTGCAGGTCACTGGCTCCGAGCGTTTTTCTACAGATTGAGGCCCTGGGTGCTCAGATTCAGAGCCAAAAGGGAAACAGCCCTTCGAGTCCTGTGAGAATATTCTTGTGGAGAATGGGTCATTAAGCAGGGAGGAGTATGCATGGGCGTGCAGCAAAGCGATGTGGCCATTACAAATGTATCCCATCACCCACTCTGCTCTTGCTGCACCTAGGTCCTTCTCCTTGGCTGATGCGTCCTTGTCCCTGGAGCGTGTGATAGGGTCACCTGCAGGACATGCAGGCAGTCGTGGTGTGAGCAGTTCCTGTGCACCCAGATGTCAAGCCATGACACATGCAGTGTGCTGTCATATCAGCACTGTGATCATTGACCTGCAGCAGCCAGCAACTGAACGCCCTGCAGTCAGCAAGAGCCCAATATCATTTCAGATGATCCCATAGTCTTTGTCGCTTTTTGCTGCGCAGTAGTAGGAAAGGTACAGATAAGGCAATGCAAGCCATGCCAGGGTATCAATTGCTGTAGGGCACTGTTGCCATAGCAACATCACTGGTGCACCCACCATAGATCCTCTTGAACTGGGTTGCATTGCCAAGAATGTCACCAGCAGCAAAGGAGAGCAATGCATGCAATTCCTGCAGCCACAACAGATATTTCCAAGTAAGTTGTACTGCAAAAGCTCAATTTCAGCAGTGATGAAAGGAGCCAAAGCTGCATTGATATGTGGTTTCAGCAGCTGCGGCCAGATGAATCTAAAGCATTGTGGATCCCCACCTGCAGATTGTTTTGCAGTGGTGTGCCAGTCAGAACAATCCTTTTCTGGCATGCCAGCTGCAGCAGTGAGTTGATGGTCTTGTTGCCGCCACTGGCCTTGAGCCTGTGCCCCTCATCACACACCAGTACATCACAGCAACCAACCAGCTGATCAGCGTACTTGCGCAGCGTCTCATAGCTACCTATCAGCAGCTTCCACACTGAACCCAGCCTGAAGTCATTCACCTTGGCAGCAGCTTCAGGGCCCTGTGGGTGCCAGCAGCAAGTTTCCAGGTAAGATACCTACTAGCAGTAGCTGCTCAGTAAGACCACATGGGGCTCTGGGCACATATTGTACTATAGTTGTCTATGGTGAAGGACTGTCTGCCGACTTGACAGTGTTTGAAACAGCAACTTCAATTTGGCTGACTATGTGGCATGCATTTCTGAGCGCATGCAGTCAAGCGCACTGTTGACAGCTGTATGAAGCCCATGCGCTCCTGGCCCAGCCACTTCTTGACCTCCTTCCCCCAGTTGGCCACCAGGGTTGCGGGAGCCACCACAATGGCCTTGCGAGCAACAGGAGCACCCTGCAGCATGGAAAATGGAATGCAATCGCTTTGACTGCTATTGCAGATGAGCACAAGAAGGAACAGCACACAGATTACCAGAGGCCTTACAGCGTCGTGGCCAGCAGGTGCATGACATTGGCAGTGCAGACACGCTGAGATGCCGAGCTGCATGGCTTGTTGCACTGACTTGCTGGAAGTGCTGCGTATGGCTGTCACCTCAGGCCCTTGTCTCAGCAGGGTCCACAGCAGTGCAATGACCTGCAATGTCTTCCTGCAGGACACACAACAGCACACCATGATCAAAAAACAAATAACACACTCACTTGCAGGTGCGGTTGATGCAACTGTTATGCAATCCATTGTGAACACCATCACTCATACTTCTCAACAGGTAGCCATGGCATTCATGCACACACCAAGGGTCTGCCTGTGAAACCTGCTGAGTCAAGAGTGTCAAGTCTGTCACACACCCAAGTCCCATCTCGTCAGCCAGCAGACATCCCCATCTCTGCGGGTTTCTGAGCCCCATGACACACTCATACATGAACGTCACACCTTCACGCTGATGTGGACGGAGGTGACGAGCAACATAGGGGTCAACAACCTGGGGCAGAGGAAGTGAACTGAGACCATGGTCATGAAGCTATGTAGGAAGGAGCACTGCTTATGTTGTCAGCAGACTCATTCTTGGCCCTGTGCTGCTCATGTAGCTCAGGGGTGTTGGGGGTGTTAGAGTGTTAGGCCTGCAGGAGGGCCTGCTGGCACATACTGCCGAGCCAGGGGGGCCTCCTCAGAAACATGAATTTTTACATTGTGCACTTTCAATTCCATCCAGTCCCCTCAGCATCAATTCATTGTGCAAGGCCTCCGCTGAGCTCACTGCCTATGCAGCAGACACAAACGCATGTTGCAGACCATCAGGACCTCACCACTGGTGCAACTGCCCTCCCACTTGGCAGCTTCCCTTGGCCATCGTGCCACTGCATGCCATTGAGCAGCAACGCCCCTGGAGCAGTGGGGTCAAACATTGAGGTCCCTCCCCCTCCTACTGTCGGACCAGCTGTGCCGTCAGCCGAGCCCAGAGGTTTCCTTGCTCCCAGACCTGCTGCTCTACTTCGCTGCAGCAGGTCGCTACCTGCTGTGGTCTTGTCTGCTGATAATGCTAGCGATAGAGTCAGGTTGGGACCAGGAGCGCAACACGCATCTGTGAAGCAGGTTCCGCGCCTGCAGCACACACGAGGTTGAAAGCTAACACGGCCAGCAGCTGCATTGAGGGCAGTTTGACGTGGGACTCTGCTGCACATTGTGATTGAAAAAATTGTGCAGCAGTTGTCAGTAAACAGTTACAAACACAGTGCCAGCACACAGTTGCTCACTTGTAGCTTTCATAATCAATTTCCTGATCAAACTCGCACACAAAGTTGCCGAGGTGAAACGTCGCTCCAGACTCTAGCTCCTTTGGCATCTTTGGCTTGCCCTTTGTGACGGCCTTGCCCTCCTGCAAAGGTGCTGTGGCGGGAATGAGAGAAGATGTGGTGTAGCCGCTCACTGCCGCACATGCAGGCTGGCTGCCGAGGTTTGAATCAGTTGGCAGGCAGCAGAGTGTGATGGCGCTTTGGCAGCTACAGCAGCATGCAACTGCAGCGCACGATGTGTGGTGTGTGTCTCACCATGTCCAGCAGTGTGCAGCTGCTGTCCGCTCTCAGCTCAACAACGCCGTCCTGGAACCCTTTGTCGCTCTTCTTCTGCAAGCACACACGCATTCTGCCATTGTGCTGGTCATTGTTATCACTGCACCAGACGCTGATGCTCTGTTGCAGGGTTGCAGGTGCAGCGAACTCATCTGCTTCCATGCCCTGAGTGATGACTGACAGTTTGTGCAGAAGATGAAACACGGCATGGGCAGGCTGTAGGTAGATGTGCAGTTTGCAGCCACATGTGCCCTGACCTTCCACTTTTCTCTCTTGGTATACAGCACAGACAACACCCTGGCTGAGGGTTCGTTTCCCCCAGCTGCCATAGGGCCTCCTGCGGCTGCCTGGGGGGCATAGCTTTGGATATCAACCGCAGCAGAGTCCTGCGTACGCTGTACAGGCCGCAGGAGCTGAGGCTTGGTTGCTGTTGGCGCTGCAAACAGCTTCTGCTTCTTCAAGGTTGGCTTGAATGCAGCATAGTTGATAACGTCATTTTCTTTCTCTGAATGCTTGTGATGGCCAAATATATAGTTAGCAAGCTCTTGTTTCGCTCTCTCCTTGGCTGAATCGCCGTTGCAGTTTGATACCTCAGCTGCTGCAGGTGGGGCCACAGGTGCTGCTGACTTATGCAGCGCCGGGGGATTGAACTTCCTCTTGTACATTATGCAGGTCAAAGGCACATCTTGGTCATAAGTCACTGCTGATCATTAGGCAGCGGTGCAGCATTGGGTGTCGTTCGTATCAGCCTGGTGAATAACCGCGCGATCAGCGGCAAAGAAGGAAAAATTGGGTTGTGACACTGCTGCACGTTGATGAGATAGATCTGCATTCCCAAGGTACTTGCCTGTTGCAAGCCTGGGCATAATAACTTGGATTCGCCGGTTCAAAGACGAAAATAACAGTGTTACACCTGAGAGCAATAATTTCTTCCGGCAAATGCTTTGCCTTCACACGAGTTTTGTGTCATCTGCTGCAACCGACATAGACCTACCCGACTAACCCCGAAAAGCCAGAACAGCAGCACTTGACTTCAGTGCCAGCCTGGACAGAATTACAGTACAAAACTGGGCTGCTTTTCTGAACTGTCACCCAGCAGCACGACCAGAACACAGCACACATACATTCAGTCCCTTGCAGTGTAACCATAGTATTGCAGCATAGGCACAACGCATGCGATCAGCAAAAGTGTCAGCACAACCGTGCTGGTGACTGTCTTGCTCTTCTCTGTCTCCTCCTTGGTTTTGTAGGTGCGCTGGCGCACTTCATCATTGCGCTTGGGGGCAGCTGCAGCACAATAGCAGCATACACTGGTCAGTGACGCTGAAAGTGCCCATCAGGGCATGCTCAGTGATGCTGTCTCCACTGTCTTGACAATTGAAAAGCAGGTACGCCCTGGACTAATACTTAGGTGCCCCAGCGGCTCATTCAATGAGCGCATGTCTTGGCTAGCCACTGACACTCAGCTGCTTGAGCATCATACGGATGACCTGTCATCTCACCTGGCACCTCCTTTCCGTTCAGCTGTGCCTCCAGCCGCTCGACTGAACTGAGCACTGTCTGGTTGTACTTCTCCTCCTCGGTATAGATTGGAATGTTCTCACCGGTAATTGAGTCAATCAAGTCGTCACCAACAGCCTGGCCAGCACAAAAATAACAAGCACTGTGTGCTCAGAGCGGGAAAGGGTGTAAGGCTAATTGGTCTCAGCCATTGCCATGCACAATGCTGTTCTGCGATGGGCTAGTTGAAGTGGTGGGCGCAGGTAATCTGGATCCTGCTACTACGTAATCTGTGCAAGTGCTTGTTTTGCCAGCACTGCAGCATAAGAGGCCCTTGAAGGTTTCAGCTATCAAGAGGACAGGCATGAGGGTCACATAGACTTTCTGCCCTCATGACCAATCCACAGGCGATGCAGGTAAACCACATCTTGCTGCCTGTACCACTACTAGGCGTTAGACAGTCAGCAAACCCTTCAACTGGCACCTGCGACATGACAGATCACGCGCCAACAAAAGCGCTGGGTGAGCTAGCAGCAGCCACAAGATGAGCACCAGCCCACCGTACACATTTGGTATTGTATGCAAGGAACAAGAGCTGCAATATCACTGACAGCCAGTCGTTACTGCCTCTATATTGCAGTATCAGGGCGCTACCTGCATGAAACCATCTCCGCCTGTGACTGCTCCCTCCTTTCCTGCAGTAACCACCAGCAGCACTCCCTTGTCCTTCTTTGCATCACCAGGGTACCAGTTGTCAATCACCTGCAACCACAACAGGAGGGAACGGCGGCATTTGTGACACCTATGTGATGGTCATGGCACTGGGGCATGAGACTGGTGAAAGAATATAGTTGAGCAGGACATGTTCAGCTTTGGCCTGGGCGACAAACTCTGTCAGGCCACCATCAGCTGCGCCTCATCACCTTGTCACCAAATGCGAAAGCATCGGTCTCAAACTCCAATTTGCGTACAGTCACAACCTCAACACGGTAGCCTGTGGTGGTCTGCAGCAGCCACAGCAGGAGATTACCACATCAGTGTCAGAATGCACTCAGTTTGTGCCAGTGGTAAGTCCAGAGTGCATACGTTTTCCACAAGCATGCCCTGAGCAGGCCACGACAGGAGCTGGTGCCAGCCATTCACTGGTGCATTGGCCGTTGTTCCTTCTGTAAGGAAGTGCACGACACTCCTGGAACATTGCATCTTGTGCTGCTACTTGATCTGATCTGATGAGTTCACCAGCATCGCAACCCTCAAACATCCTGTTGCTGGGCCCCACCTCAAGAATGCTCAGACGCTTGTTAAGATCTGACTTTGTCGACCTGCTCAGCACTCCGGCATCGTCAACAAAGTACGCCTTGGTTGGTGTGGGCTCTGCCAAAACATCAAACTCTGAGGCCAGCGCTGGAGCAGCAAGTGAGCCCAGTGACAACAGAGCAGCAGCTCCAGCACTGGCAGCACGCTGAGCGAAATCCTGTGCGGACACCTGTAACACAGTACTAAGGTTAATTATAGGACCAAAGGTGATGGCGCTTTCGTCGACTGCGTGGTTGGCTTCGTGATCTCCATGTCAGCCAGGCGATTGATCGACGGAATCGTGCAGTTGGTCACACCTGCTGCGCCCTGCATGCTAGGCTGCGTCTCGATTTGATTGCTGAAACTGTAGGTTGGCCGTTTGACAGCCTCACTGTCTTGTTTGAGGAGAAGGCTTTCTGTGCCAAGGCCATTGTGGACCACAGACGATGAAGTGCAGGAAGAGGCTTGTCGGTGCGGTGAGTCAGCTGAATTTGCCAGCGCCTACGTTTGACAAGGAGTTGCGGGCGAATGTGCTATGCTGGAGTTGTGATGAGCGCTTTAGCGAGGTCTAGCGAAGCGTCTGTCAGCACAATGCCATATGACTTATGCAGCCACTATTTATCATAAAATTGACGTGCTTTGATGCTTTGGGCGTGCACCTCGTGCAGGTTTGTCACCATGGTACTGCCTCCTTCACGAGCAGGCTAATGACTGGAGAATTGAACAAGCAGGACTGAGAGTTAGCAAAGTTTTCTGCTTTGACACCGCCGTGCCATCGGCGAACTGTCATATTTCTTATTTGAATCGTGCTGTGCTGATGCCTAATGCCAGCAACTGCCTGTATACCTTCTGACCCGTTGCAGGCATTGTGCATCATGCAGTACACGACGATCTAGCAGCCGCGTAAGGACCGTAGCTGACACCAGCCCAAGGCAGCATGCCAAGGCGGGAGAGACAACAGCGGGCAGCAAGCCCGGCGTGCTTACCTGTACACAGACATGCGTTCGTTCAGCAACTTATGCACAAAGGCTTCATGCTGGAGTCTTCAGCGCTTGACAGCTTTGAGCAGTTAACAGGCCTCAGCAGCAGTAAGTTTTCTGCAGCCCCTCAAACAGCAAAGCCATACAGCCCTGGTACCACCTTTTGTGATCTTGTAGTCTGGAACTGGCAAAAGCATCACCCTGCAGCCCCTGTTCATTCTAAGCCGCTTCTGTGTCTGCAGTTGAAGAGCTGCATCAAATGTTGGCGGACCAGAATGATGCAATGCGTGATCTCAGTTTTGAGGTCAAGCTCTTCAGGTACCCGGTTGACAACCAGACCTATGTAGCCTTCATCAACAAGGTGGGCACAACCAGCAGCAAACTTTGTGAGTTTCTTCTAGCGAGCAGCTATCACTGTGTTACTGCTGGGTTCACAAAGTTCCTGAAAATACTGACGGCAGCACGCACATGTGTCAACCCGTGTCACCTGCATGCAGCTACCTGATGATCCATCCAAGGTTGGTTCACACTACAAGGATGGGCAACGGGAATACTTGCGGCATGTGGTGAGCAGTAGCACCCTCAGCAGCAGCAGCATCTACAGTATCAGTTTGGCTGACAGCAGGAACTTGTCTCTCCAATGCTGCACTGGTATCTAGTTTGATCCGGTGTTCAGCTCGTCCTGATTTGCTCATCTAGGTCATGACACCACCTGCTGCAGCTACATGGTGCATGTGCCCACATTCTGTTGTGAGTTGCTAATTGAACTATTCATCATATAACCTGCTCATACATAACTTGTTCAGTCTGAAATGCTGTGCTGTTGCCGCAGCATGATACATGTTTTGATTATCACTCACCAACACAGTACTTGCATGGCATACGAAGGTGGCCTGTCTGCAGTAGCAGGGGTGGCTGCTCTGTTGTGCGCCAGTTGTATGACCCCTGCTGACAAGGAGCTTGTTTGTCGCTCTTGAATCTGAATTGGTTGTATCCCATATGCTGCTGCAGCTGGAGGCAATCGCCTGTGACCCTACAGCAGTGGGTGGTGTTGGCAGTGCCCCAAGCCAGCAGCTGTTGAACATGGACCTCTCTCGCCCGGCAGGAAACCAGGACCCGGATGTGGACACGGTGCAAGCAGCACTGGCAGCAGCAAAAAAGCTTACAAAGTCAGAAAAGGAGGAAACTCTGCGGCAGTTTGTGATGGACGGGTGGCTCAAGTATCATCCAACACTGAGTGGACACTACTGCATCGGGGTGAGGTGACAGTTGCGCAACTGCTTTGGGGCAGCAGCAGTGCACCGCAGAAGCAGCAGCAGCAACAACGGCCGCAGGAACACAAGAGCAGCTTGCTGCCTCACAACACAAATTAATGCAGCTGTGGTCTTGTACTGCCGTCATGACATGTCATGCAATACCTCTGCTGGTGTCAACTTGAAGATGTGCAGTTGGTAACGGGTCCAATATTGATAGGGTGGTCACAGCGCAGCGCAGATCACCTGCGTGTACACAGGCTTAAAATCAGACTGCTCTGTGTTGCTATGCATGATCTCATGACTACTCTACTGCTAAGCTTGCTTGGTGTTACTGCTGTGCAGGTGCGCAGCTTTGTCGAGTTGAGTGACATGCTGCTGGAAAACTTTGAGCTGCCTGAGGCAACAAAAGAGGCTTGGGAGAATATACTGTAGCTGCAGGCCATCATGGCTCATCCCCTCCAGGGCCAGCAGCTGATGGGCTGGCAGATGAATCTGGTAATCAGACAACTTGAGCACTGCTAGTTGACTACTCCCTTTCAAGGCTTCCATAAAGGGTTAGTTATTAAGGGTCAGTTAAAGAGTCTACTGCAGAACTGAGTTGCTAGAAGAATGACGGCGAGAAGTCCAGCAAGGACTCCAGCAGACGTGTGTGGTTGTCAGCATGAACAGTTTCAATACGGACAGTTTGGATATGAGAAAGATATGCACGTGGCATGCTGGCATTGTGTACCTGATAACAGGGAGGTTGAAGCTGCTGTCCAGGGGCACCACACCTACTAAACTTCTTCTACTGGTGCTGGTTACAGCCGCAGGAATGTATGATCAGAGCCTGATATGTACAGTGCTGTTACCATCCTCTTCTTGTTGACTGCAAACTTTGTTGAGCGACTGCCTGCTTACAGCATGCTATGCTTAGTAAGCAGCTGACATTCATGTATACATGTAAGAAGAAATTGAGCCTTGCAGCAAGTTGAGACATGTGAAACATGTGTACACAATGGCACCTCAGTGAAGCGATGAGGTGTGAGGATGATTGCGATGGCTGACGAGTGATTTGTTCTATATAATGGAAGCAGAAAAGACCCGGTATATCTACTGTAACTTTGAAGTGCCGAGCATATGCATTCCCCTTGCATGTCACCGCGCCTACTCCTCTGATGGTGCTTGCTGCCTTGTTGTTTGTCGTTATGGGTATGCATTAAAACGGGGCTAGCGAAAATCATGTTGTTTGCCCCGATGTAAAGGTATGTTTCACCCATATCTCCCTCAAGCAAGCTGACATGGCGCGCCGGTCAGGCTGCAACAGCACTGTCCTGACCCGGCGCGCCGACACGGCGAAGTTCCTTTTCACGTAAGAAAAAGTCTTAATTCTACATGATAATGTCAGTTGCATCAGCAAAATCGGGCCTGCAGTCAGTTACGTGACCATTGCCGCACTCGCTACTAGGGTGACGCAACCCTTACAATGCGCATGAGGCTCACGCGCCAGATTGTGATTGTTGAGCGTACAGAGGCGTTTTGCTTCGAATTATGTTTTGCAAGGTCTCGGCAGCAGTATTTTATGTGTTCTAGCCTGAAGCTTGTGAAGAACCTGCGGTTGACACGATCTTGAGCAGAAATATAGAGGTATCACAGCAGGAAACTTTTTATCGGGCGCTTCGTGCATGGCGGAGCATCTGCAGGCCGTCTGGCAGCAGGTGGAAACATTTGATTGGAGTTCTTGGACTTCGGACGAACGGCATGCTCTTCATAAAGCTCTCTGCAGGTATGTTTGGTGACATGGTCAAGTGATCCAATTTTCATGAGCTCGTTATCGAGCTTGTTCGAGGCTCTTGAGCATAGTGACGCGCTTGCTTGTGGTTGTGCTGGACATACTGCAGCAGTTTCTGGTGCATGCAGCTGTGTTGACTTGTTGCCACACTCGATGCTGCAGACATGGAGATGAGTGGGATCGTGTGACATCCGTTGTTGGCAGCAAGCCCAAGAACGAGGTGGGTTGATGCCACCACTCTGTCCTGCATTGTCCCCTGTGTGCTGGCATGTTCAGCATCTCCACTCACTGCACACGTGTCAGGTTGCTAGGAGTATTAGCCTGTAGCACAGCGTCGATTGCATAACATCAATGTTGAGCAGCTGCAATAGCAAAGTAAGCAATTGAGTTGTGGTTGTGGCAGGTGCATGACTCAGCGGCTCTGTGCTGCTGTCACAAACAGTCGCCATGTAGCCTCCTACTCTGCTTACCCCCAAGTCACTGAGCATCTATGGCTGCTGTTTACCATCAGCCTGCATTCAGCAGCTACTGCTGCATTGCTGTAAGTCTCATGTCGCCCTGTGATACTTCCAGGTGGTTCTGGCAGCCATTAAGCTGATGCTTGAAGAGCCAGACTTCCTGCAGCACTGCGGGCCAGAGCTGCAGCCAAGACTGAGGAAATTTATCAACCAGCAACGGCAACAGCAACAGCAGGCACGCAATAGGCACCAGGATCAGCAGTTGCTGCTGCAGGGCAACGAGTCGTACTCAGTAGAACAGCCCAATGCACAGCAGCAGCAGCAGCAGCAACAGCGGCGGAGGCAGCGACAGCAACAGCAGCAGCAGTCTTCTATAGATCTGCAAGTGGCCGAGTCGAGCAACCTTGCATCAATGCAGGCACTGCAGCAGCAATTGGAGCAGTGGCAGCAGCAACTTATACAGCATGAGAAGATGCCTCCACTGCCTGAGCTGCCACAGCAGCAGCAGCAGCGACCGCGGGCCAAGAGATTGTCTAGCAGCCCAGAACCTACTCCCCTTGATGATGGCCCGAATGGTCAGATAAGGTAGGCATGGGCTGTCTAAGCCGGTGTACAGGTGGTGTGTGTCTGGCTGATAAACATGTTGATAGAGGTTGTGATGTTGTGGCCACAGCACTGCTATCTGGGTTCATCCCCAGCATCGGAGCAGCACCTCACTTCCTGGGGGAAACGGGGAAACAGGTGGACACTAGGTATCAGTGATCAATACTGGTGGCTCAATCATGTAACACACACCAAGTCAATCTCGCAGGACAATCAGCTCCCAACCGGCTGCAGGCAGCATCATGCACTACAACATGCAACACCATTATTGTGTTGCCAAGTGCCAGTGTCTCGACTTGTCTAGCACCCAGCTATCCAATCATGTGTCACTGCGCGTCATGCAGCAGGCCAACCAAGCGGTACCATCTCTCACCACCTGAACCACTGGCCATACCACCCTACCAGCAGCAGCAGCAGCATGCTGGTAGTCCAGGTGCAGTAGCAGGACCTTCCCCCCTCAATCTGTCACCCCAAGCAGCAGCAGTGCTGGCAACACATCGACAGATCCTGGCAGCGGCTCAGCAAAGCCAAGTTCAGCAGCAGCAACACCAGCTGCTATTGGCAGCAGCAGCAGCACAGCAGCAGCAGCAGCAGCTAAGGCACCAACAGCTGCTGCAGTCTATGGCTGGTGACATGGCTGGTGATGCCAGGTGCCTGCTGTCGGGCACACCTACTGCTGAGGTGGCAGAACGGTTGAGGGTCTTACAGCAGCAGCAGGTTGGCTCCTCGCAGCAGCAGCAGCAGCAGCAGACACTGCAGTCACTACAACAAAGCCTTGCGTCTGCACAGGTGCAACCAGTGCAAATCACTGGGGCCAGAGCAGCAGATCTTGCTTCTGCAGCTGCTGTGCAAATGCAGCAGAATCAGCAGCTGCTTCAGGCTGCGGGGTTGCTGCTGCCTGCAGCCAACAGCATGCAAAGTCCGGCTGGAGGGACAACAGCAGCAGCACAACTGGCGGCAGCAGCAGCAGTGTTAGGGTCAACAGCAGCAAGTAGTGTTTGTGGGGATGGGGCCCCTCTGCCCATTGTGCAGCCTGCCGCCCCTGGTGCTGCTGCTGCTGCTGCTGCTGGTGCGGGGTTTACAGCAGTGAATCCTGCTGACCTGGCATGCCTTGCACCAGATCCCTCCACACTCTCACTGCTAGCCAGCCAGCACCCCAACTCTCTGATGAACCTGCTGAACACTGTCAGCCCAGGAAGCACAAGTTTGAGCGCACCAGCAGCACTGCCAGGCACTGGTGGGGGTCCTGCTGCAGCTGCCATGGCCACCTTGATCCAGCAGCAGCAGCAACGGAGGGCTTCGGAATCAGATTCCAGGCAGATGCACCAGGGACTGATTTCAACGGCGGTTACTCTCGGCATGTTGCTGGGCAGTGCAGCAGGTGCTGCGGTCAGCCCCAGGGCGGCAGCAGCAGCAGCAACAGACCCTCTCACTCCTCTGATGATGCAGACAGCCTGGCCACCACCAAGGCTCCAGCAGCAGCAGCAGCAGCACCCAGCACCAGGAGAACAGCAGCAGCAGCAGGATGCACTTCACAATTTGTTGCAGCAACAGCGGTTGGTGGCGCTGCTGCAACGGCAAAGGCTTGCACAGCAGGTGCAGCAACAGCAGCAGCAGCAGCCCTTGCCAATGCAGCAAACAACATTCCCTGGTGTGCCGGCCTCAGCAGCAGCTGTGGCAGCGGGACAGGTCCAATTGCCAAACCTACCCTTGGCTATGCAGGCTCTGTTCCTTCAGCAACAAGCTCAGCAACAACAACAGCAGCAGCAACCACAAGGTCAGCAGCAACAGCGGCTGCAGCCAGAACAGCAGGACCTTGGTCAGCTGCTTCAGAATCTTTCTGGGCCAGCAGCAGCAGCAGCAGCACAGGACACTAATGCTGCACTGGCACTCCTGGCGGCACTTGGTGCTGCTCAGCCCAATCCACCAGTTGTAGCACCTGCCAGCCAGGCAGCAATGGCTGCTGCCACCGCAACTGGTGGGTGGAATGTAGCAGCATTTGCTGCACTAGCAGGTGGTGCAGGTGGTTCAGGTGCAGGGGGGTGGGGGAAGAAAACAAAGCTCAGGCAGGAGGCATGTAATGGCGGTGCATTGCCACAGCTGAACCCCAGCTCAGCCCCTGAGGTGGTAGGCGTGTTAAACCCTCATGCTGGTGACTGCAGTGGTTTAGGTCAATCACAAACTGGCGACTCGCTTGTGGACTCTAGCCCCGTGGGCAGCGATGAAACTGTTACAAGTGAGAGTCATGAAGTTGGGGGGAGTGAGGGCAGTGGCGGGCAGCAGCAGCAGCAGCGGTCGCGACACAACAGCAGGAGATTGGCTGCTTCAGAGAGTGAGGGATCCAGTGAATCTTGACTGTCTGGTGGCTTGTGGCTGTGGAGCACTTCACCTTCAGGGCCGTCAGACAGTGTGTGGTCTGGCCAGTCTTAGGAGTGTCAGGACAACAGATTTGTGACCAGGTTCAGATACTTTTGTGGCACTGGCATTTTGTGGTTTGCTGTTGTTTCTACAAACCCTGGGTGTGTTTTCAATCACATAGGTGCACTGAACATCTGTACATGAGAGGCAGCCCGGGGGGGGGGGGGGGTCCAGTCAGGCACTCTGTGCTTGGGTTATTGAGCTAAACGCTTTAGGGCCAGGGCATTCAACAGATCGTCCTGTGCTGCATCAGTCAGAGGTGGCCGCCTGTTCCAACACATTGTTCCGGGCAGCCAATCACAGCACAGGCACACCTCACTGGGCTCATATGTCTAATCTGTTCTATGAGAGACATTGGCATCTGTTTAATAAGGAAACTTCGACAGGATGGATGACAGGCGGCTTCGCCAACAACGAAGTGAATCTGGGTGGGAACATTGGTGTGCTGTTGCCTGTGACCCTGCCGTCATTTGGCTACATACTCTCTGAGAGTCTCTGACAGAGTAGGCAGGACCCAAGTGGTGGCAATCTAGCTCATACATTTGTTGCATCTTGCTCTGTTGTGCATGAGTAAGCAGACCTCAATGCAGTGGCCATCATGGTCATGGCATGGATGCCGCCTCTGCTGCATCCCATCAAGCTGTTGCCCTCCTAGGACTGTTTGAAGTCTTACAGCATCCATTGCTTTATTTTGTCATGTTGGAGTGTTGACGTTGCAACTGTGAGTCTCCCGTAGCTTTTTGCATAGTGTACTATAATGTAGCTACCAGGCTGGCTCTGGCTGTTAGCTACTGAGTTGAACTACAGGCACTGTACATAAGTGACTCACTGAGTGGCTCCGAGTTTTGAAAACATGTGTGTATTTCATGGAAGGGCCTTCAGTGCAAAGGACCACCACCCAATGCCCACACTGAATATGAGTGACAACAGGACCTGGGAGCTCATTCCACGTCCATCCTCTGTCCTTCGCACTGAGTACTGCTTATTGCGGCACTACCCGCATAGGAGTCCTGTGCACTTTCTTAAGCTCGGCAGCAGAACATCAACATACCCAGGTACCAACATCATGCCAGTTTGGGGCATAAAGAAGATCTGCATGCCTTAGAAGAAGAAGAAGAATTACCCTTTCCGGCCGCAAGGCCCTTGGGAATATGTATTTGGTACATGCCTTGAAGTACAATGTACAACAACTACTTTTTGTAGATGACGGGCCGTCAACAATCCACTAGCAACTGCCATACACCATTGTCAAGCAAGCCATGCTGTTGCCATGGCAGACATGTGGAGGTCCTCAGCCACCACAGACGCACCGTGAGCAAAAATATGACCACCACAGGGCACTGCACCCGCACCTTGATGTGCAGTGCTTGGCTCATTCAGGGCTCCATCACCACATGGCCCACCAACCACTGGCACATGATCTGCACAATCACCACCATCCTGAACTGCTGCTGTCAAAGGTGTTGTGCCTGAGTCCGAGTGCAGTTCAGCTGCTGGCTCTCGGACATGCTGCTGCTCCTGCAGCTGGTCAAGTCCTGCTGGCCACAGACCGCGGTAGACTCTAGTGCTCAACACCTGCCCGTCCTGTGAGAACACCTCCAGCAGAGAGTAATCCAGTAACAGACGCAACTTCACAGGGTGGTGTGGGGCCACATGAAGCTGGCCGCCTAGAACTTTTAACCCCCGAGTAACCCCGACAGCATTGCCCGTCTTACCTCCTGCTGCTGCCATGCCCTTTGCGGCTGCAATGCACTCGTCAATGAGTGCTGCACTGTTGGCAGCTGACTTTGCATTCCATCCTCGTCCTATGTCATCACCAATCACCACCGTCAGCCTGCTGCTGCTGAAGTCGTACAGCACCAACACACCCTGGCCGGCAACCTCTTTGGCGGCGGCGGCACCCTCAGCGGCAGCAGAGCTGTTGTTGCTGGAACTCCAAGCTGGCAAGATGATACCAGCAGAACATTTTTGGCGGTCATTGCCTATAGCCCCTGCTAGTCCTGCTGTTGCTTTTTCTACCGAGAACTTGAGCTGCAGGTCACAGTGGATTGTTGGTACTGTGCCGCCAATGTGCCTGAAAGCAAGCAAGAACGACAACTTGGAGTGTAGGCAATCGACCTATGAGCTGTGTCTCAGGTCGGTTGCAGACAGGTAAAAGAGTCATGATGCTGCACAACATAGATGGTCTCAGGTGTTGTGCACGGTGTTCACAGCAGCATGATTTGCCCAAAACCAACGTTGCCATGCAACAAACACCGACAAAGCTCGTGTGGCATTGCAGCCGGACACCTAAAGTCTGGCAGCACAGCGTGCTGCTCCAGTTCAGCAGATCACCAGCACAAGCCCTCCAGTATTACAACAACCTGCACCGCCAGTGGTGCTCTGCAGCCCAGACTCACCTGGTCGTCCCTGCATCTATCTGCAAGTGCTGTTGCTGGTATGCTGGTCCTGTGTGCAGTCTGTTGAGCTGTGGCAGTGGCTGCTGGTGCAGGTGGCCCTCAGGTGTGATGTGCAGCAGGCGGGGCAGGGAGATGCAGCCCGCGTAGTCATGACATCCTCCAGGGTTAGGCAGCTCAGATAACCAGCCCCACAGAATGACGCCCTCCTGCATGCATTGATGCCATGTCACAAGGCTGTAACAAGGAATCAGTGACCTAAGATCCTGCAAAGCCCACATTGAAGCGGCCTGGCACTGCAGGGCAAGCAGCTGATTGCAAATGTCGCTGACACAGCTTGGCATACACTGCAGTTAGAGAGTGATCAACCACAACAGGAAGGGATGCTGGCAACATCAGACAGATAGATAGGTGCATTGCACTCCAGTGCACTGACTGAAAGGCCAGGCAATCCAGGAATGCCAAGCAGACAGTCAGCACTGTGGTCAGCTCACCGGGCTATCTGCCAGCACGTTTGGTGCATACAACAGATCTCCAAGATCAAGTGGGTGTGGACCAGCAGCAGTTGTGAGATCAAACTTCCCATCAGTGTACTGGCCCAGCCAACATATGGCTGGAGATACCCCCACAGACACGCTGAACAGGTGGGTGGGGAGTGATGGCGCCACAGACGATGCACCAGTACCTGCAGATCAACAGCAGACAGCAGCAGCCACAACTTGCGAGAACCTACAAGCTGATTGTCTTGGGCTGCTGGACCTGTTCCCTGCAGACTCAGCACACTGTCAGACCTGTACCACACACAAGGCAAACTCATCAGTCTTTATTACACATCACTGCTGATGAAGATAGCCAGCACAGGCTCATGTCAGCAGAAAATTCAGCACTGTTGTTGGCAGGAGCTGCTGACTGGCTCACACCCCACTGGGTGAGTGAGAAAGGTGTGCATCTGGCCCCACCTGGCTCCTGAGTGCTGTGAGGTTGCAGCACTGGCAGCTGCACCAGGAGGGGGCACTCCCACACCACACCATCAGTGTCACGGTTGACAGCAGTGCACAGGTGCCCGGAAAACTCCCAGCCTGCAGCACAGGGTAGATGCACACATACACACACATCCATACAGAGCTGCTTCAGCTAATGATTTGTGGAGTGGGATAGTGCTGCAGCAGCACAGCCGCCTACCAAGCAAATGCAACAGATTAGAGGCATAAAAACACTGTGCTCCTTGGCACATGACCTGATAGGAGCACCAGCAGCGGCTTAACAGCCTGGGCCTGCTGTCTTGTGACCAAAATGGCCGCGGGGGTTGTGAGTAGCTTTACTGTCAAACGGCTGATAGCGGCATGTTATGCTTACAGAGTATCTGCACAACAGTACTGCCGTGTTGCAGCAGGTGTGCCACCGCCCAGTCGGCAGAGGACTCAACAACAGCGACCATTTTGAGGAGTGCACCACCTTGCTCTACTGGTGTTGTTCTATTCTAGTTGAGACACACCTGAGAACAGATTATTTGACCTGTATACCAACGCTGTACCAGCAGCAGCCCTCCTCAACTGACTGGCAGCTTGGGCAGTGTCACTGCCATCAGCAGTGGAGCCAGCAGGATCACCTGCTGCTGCTGCTGCTGCTGGCTTGATGCTGGGTGTGTGTGGACTGCAATCTGTGTCACCAGCACACGCAAGACCTGTGTCAGGATCACGGATGCCCGCACCAATCATTATCCGCCAGGTGTGGTGGTTGCCTGGTGCAGGTGACTCCAGCACAAAGGGGTCCCTGAGAAGAGCGACAACATTCATGCAGCACCACACACAACAGCCATATGGGACATGTTGGGTTGTACCAGTGGGGATTGCCTTGGCATCATATTGTTGACTGTTGGGGCACTCTGGTATAGGCAACGAGTAGGCAACAAAGGAAGTGGGTGTCGTACACGTAAGGCGTTTGCACATGTGCACAGGCGGCAGTATTGCTACTACGGTTTCAGCTGTACTACTGCTCATGAATGTTTTCCACGTACATCCATTGACTCTCAAGATATACATTTGTATGGTTGCTTACCTGAAACAATTCAGGCAGATTCCTGCTGGTGGTGTTGCCAGCCAGGGCTCAGGCACTTTGATCCACTGCAGCAGGTAAGGATCATCTGGGTGCATGTGCGACAGCAACAGCAGCGGCAGCAGTGCCCTTGGCATTTGCAGGCAAGGCGTTGCATACATGGACACCAGCAGCTGCTTGTTGCACTTCTGTGGCCAGGGCTATCACTCTATGGTATGTCAAGTTGTGCAACGTCACAAGTGGCCAGCCAATGCTCCATCTTTTCATCTTTCATCTTTCCTGCCAGGTGGCCATCTGTTGGCAAGTCAATTTGCAGGTTGAGGCAGGTGTCACATGTTTCAAACATCATCACATGCTGTGCATTACGCATGGCGCACCTGGGTCTGCTGGTATTGCTGCCATCTGCTTCTCAATGCACAGCTCACTGACAGCCGTGCTGGTGGGCCGTAAACCCGGGGGAGCATCAGTGCGCCGCACAACACCGGTGTACAGCAGCACAGGCATGGCAGGGGAGCCGGTGCCAGGCTTGCCATCAGCTGTTGTGATGACCTCCGCCTCTGCTGACGTCTGATTCCCTCTTTCTGCTGCTGCTGTGTGTGGTGGGATACCAGAGCTGCCAGCAGGGAGTAGGGCAGCACAGCCGGAGAAGCATCCATCTTGGTCTGGTGAATTTCTTGTGGGTGTGAGTGCTGGTGGGTGGTGCTGCCAGTGGATCAAGTCAGCACTGCTAGCATGACCCCAGCAGAGGCCCCAGGTCCAGCTGGTGGAGTGACCGACATGCTGGTAGAATCTGAGGGGGTGGTGGGGGTCACGGCAGCATGAGAGACAGCTGCTTTAGGCAGCTTGCAATCAGTGAAGGAAGTTGTTTGTTGAGAAAGATTCATACAAGGGAGGTTCTGACTGCACATCGCTGACTCCAGTGCCAATTGTCAAGCATACCATGTACAGAGTAAGTAGAGAATAAGCGCTGCTTAGCAAATACTGCACTGAATTAGACACCCACAAGTGGTATCTCCCTTTCCAATAGAGAGGAGCATTTGGATCGTTTACCTGCAAGGCCAGATAGGTAATAACACGTGTTAACATGTGTTTGTTAATGTGTCACGTGTCAATGTGTCTGGGTACTGATGGCTCCTTTGGGCTGGCTTTTGCACAGACTGAAACAATGCACGTGTGAGTGCATGGTGTGCTAAGCCTCTGTACACTGCTGAGGGGGCGCAGCAGCCAGGAGCACCTGGCTGCTATACGAGAGCCAACATATCAGTGCATTTGGACTATTCTGCTGCCTCACCCATCCAGAGCGCGACGCTACATGAAAGATCGGTCTCTGAGCAAACCCTTGTTGCTCTTGATGACGTGGTGGGCCAAAGGAGCCCATGACTGCGCTTTATAGAGCTTCAAAAAGTTGTTGCTGGCCAATTCAAAGTGTTCAAAGGCGTTAAGGAGCAGCTTATATGGCAGGTGCGACTCCGAGGATACGAACTGCATACACAGCAAAGTCAGACAACCGGCAGGCTATTGTCTATCAAGTTCCACGATCAAATGCTTTCGAGGCGCTCCTGCGTCGCATGCAGCGAGCGCATTGACGTCCGTGCCATGGTTCCCGATATGTGCGTTATGACGCACAGTGTGCGTTATACAACCTATGTGGCCTGAAAGGCCAACGCACACTGACGCACACTGGGTAAACCTGGGCAGATGGAGACAGGAGTGGTACCTG